>JAUCMO010000075.1:0-22506 GCA_032399605.1 Melipona beecheii
GTCCGTTACCACGCGGGTCCGCTTAATTCGGCGGACGCCAGTGAACCTCCGGTGATGCCTCGTGTTATAACTCGAACACGTCGATGAATGGAAATCCCCTTTCACGTGGAAATTTGAAAAAAAGAATCTCATAAAATCCCGTCTCGTCTCCGTCTCGTCTCGTTTCGCCTTTAACCTAAAATTCAGTTCACGACGCCCGCGTTGTGTGACCTCGATACTTTGGCGACCGGCCAAGCGGTTGTTACCGGACGAAACTTTTCCTGGATATTTCCGCGATAAAATACCCACCTTCGCGGAACTTTCGCAGAATTTCATCGGCAGCGGTCGTCCGACGATTCGCGACACGCAAGTAGACGAGAAGTTTGTTCGTTCAGCAGTACAGGCAAGCACTTTTTCGTTCGGCTAGCTGCGGTTTTCAATTTCACGGGAGACGGGCTGACGGACGATTTATTGAAACAGGGAATCGCGCGGAAGGAAACCGACAATACGGTTATAAAGCTTTGTACACTTTGGATAGACGCGTACACACCCGCGCGCGGCACGTTGAACGGCGTTTTCGCCGGGGCATAAATCAGTTCGCGTTGTCGACGGGTGTAACACGCGCGGCAGAAACGAGAGAATATCACCGCGTGCCGTTGGAGGGGAGCGGCCGTGTATCTGGTGAACTCTCCGCTTTGCCGCGAAGTAATCAGGTTTATCTCGTGGTTGCACACAGGGACAGGTACTGGTTGGTGACCGCTAGCACGTTGTGCCGTTTAGCAACGACAGTGCGTTGCTGAATGCGGCGATACTGCCGCGGGGGCATGGTTCACCCATTGACGTCCAACTTTTCGCTGAAATCAATCGATATATATTTTCCCATGCGGAGAAGCGACTTTTCTCTCGAAAAATGAGACGGACTGTCGAACAATACGTTTCGGAAATTACGAAACATTCCGAGTTCTTTTTTTTTTTAATTTTAATTTTAATCGGAAAATCACAACCGGGCAGGCAACGGCAGATTGCAATTAAATTTTATCGCCGGTGAATATATAAACAGCGAGGAATAAGCCGCTCTTAATGAGAGGAAATCTGTATCGATTTGCTCCGAGAAGATTCGGTTTCAGCCGCTCGGCTGCTCTTTCGGAGTTAAAATACTCTCTCGAGCGCGTGTAATGGTTCGCCATTTGTGGACATTTTCGTTTCGTTTGATCGATGAAATTCATCGACCTCAATTCGACCGATAAATAAATAAAATTGTCAGTCGTTGGTTGAGAATTAATCATTTGAAAGATAATCTAGTCGTAAATTTAGTCGATCGTTTATAATTCGTTAGTTATTTACGTTTCAGAATTTCATTTGAATTGAAACTGTAATAAAAAAGCGGCGTCGCCGCTTCAGGGTTGAGATATTTCGTCGAAAAGAATGAAATCGTTATTTGCGATTAAAGATCAAAGTTCGAAAGCGCGATCGTTAGTACGATTAAACATTATCGGGAGAAATTTCATCGTCAATCGTTGACTAATTCTTTAGTCAATACAACGTGATTATATATTTCCGTAAAAATATTTCGTCGGAAATAAGAAAAATAAGCGAAACGACACGTTGATCAAATTAATGAAATTAATTAATATCCGAAATTGACACGATCGTTCACCTGCGCTCCCGTTGAACGTAAAAACTCTGACCCGTTATTTATTACGACCGTTGGCGTAAGTTTTACCGTGTTAATAATTGTTCTTGACGTTTCCAATACGATCGAGCCGATCGTCCGTTGTTCAAAGAGCAGACTGATTAAACGTACGTTGAAACAAAGAAGCGTTCACGGTACGCTTATTCCCTGGCTAATATTTAGAAATCGCATGAATAATGAACCACCGTGGAACATTAGTATCCTATTTCGAAGCTACCACGATATTCTGGTAAAACCAACCTCGTGCCCCATCAGGCGAAAGGATAGACTCGATTAGCGAAATGGACTCGGTTTGATCGAGGCTCGCTCGCGTCTCTCCACGATGAATCGCCAGTTTTTTTCACAATGTCGATTTTTTATGCGTTCAATAGCCTCTGGTTAATTTCTAGCCATAACTTAGGAAGGCCATTTAATTTTCAAACAATGACTCCGAAGAGTTTTTCGATTGTGAGGAGCCGTAATTAAAAATAGAGATATATTTCATTCGATTTCATTCAATGTTTTTTATTTGTCTATTTACACGTTTGTTTCTTTATAATTTTTTTAAAAGTGTGACAATTTTATGACAAAGTTTCTATTTTCTACCTCTATTTTCTTTGAGCTCAAAAAGTTCAAATCAATAAAATAAAAAAAAACGCCGGTCGATCGAAGACAGATTACACAGATTTGTCCGCGTAACAGAGAAAAATGCAAACTGTTTGCAGACAGTTTCACGCAAACTGTTAGACGCAGACGCAGTTTAGGTAACAGATGCGTTATCCTGACCCCGGCTGGAATTCTCGAAAATTAGCCTGCCTATTGATTATCGACCGAGGAACCCTTAATCGCTCAAGTGCACGTTCCATCCGGATGTCCAAGAATTGTCTTCCTAATCTAATGGACTGCTACCTAAGATCGTCGTTGTGCGAACGACGTTTGCATTTCTGGAAAAGGAAGAAAGGAAGAAAAAAATAAAGGTTGTCGCGCGATTGTCGTGAAGGTGCAAAGCAGACACAAGTAGAAACGGACGGACAGCTGAGGCGACTCGAGTTCGTGTGCTTAAAGGCGGCGTCTATAAATCTCCATTATGCCCGAGAATATTCCAACCGAGAAACAGCAAGTCAATATTCCTTTCATATCGTTAATGCGAAAATCACAGGCTTATATACGACCGCGTCGTTTATTCACCGAGGATTTCGCTCTTTCACCCTCTTTCACCGTCCTCCCCCTCCCCGACCCGCCTTCTTTTCTCCACCGTCGTCGAAAGCCAGTTACTTTCTTATTTCTTTCACCGAGGGAAAGGAAAATTCCCCGTTATTCATTAGTTCCTTTTCTCTTTCCCGTTTTAATAATATTCCGCGTTTCCTCCGTCCATCTATCAATTTCCTCGCTTATCTCTACTAACCCTCCCTCCCCCCTCCTTCTGCCGCTACGAATTGTACGGTGTCGCGTTGCTTCTCCCTGTGAATCTCTTCTGCCTCGTTTCATCGCGCGATGATACATTTTTTTCTCGAATGGTTCGGGCAGAAGATCGGGCCTCTTTGGGCCAGGTGCAACGCTGACGCAACGAAAATTAGCGACTGGTTGATTTGGGTCACGTGATTCGCCGAGGGGGCGTGGGGTAGACCTCGTATTGGGGAGTGGCGTTGTCTGGTACCGAGCGATCGCGCCTGTAATTTGTTTTGTATCGATTCGAATGTTTGCATATCGATAAAATTTTATGGCAAAAGGTCGTCTTCATTTCCTAGTCGGAACAGTTGCTTCTGAGCCTTTCAGTGAGACGAATTGTACTCGAGGATTCAAGTCGTGCAGTTTTTTTTCTCTTTTTCTCTCGCTTTCTTGTCAGAGATCCCGCTGCCTAGGAGAACCTGTTATTCTCCGACGAGAGGCGAGTCTCGACTTCCCGCGCGAAACGATTCGCGGAGTCAGATAAACGTCCCGCGAACAATACCCGTCGTAAATCATGTCCTTCCGAATATATTGATGCACTCGATCCGCGGCGCGGATGAGAAAGTGGATGAAAGTGGATGAAAGTGGATCGACCGCGAGCTTTCCAGAAAGCGAGCTTCCCCTCAGTCCCTGTGATTCGCGGCTCGCTTTTCACCATCCCTCTGCTGCTTGTCCGTGTCTCTCTCTCTCTCTCTTTCTTCCTTCCCTTCTTTCTCTTTCCAGCCAAACTCGATTAATCCTCCACTACATCCCGTAGCTGATCCCTTCCCCCCCTTATCTTCACTCGTCCTTTTGTCGCTCGTTCGTTTTTGAAAACGCGGCCCTTGTAGAATTCGCGACGATGCGTTAATTGATCGATCGTCCGTCGCGAACGAGGCGAAATCCGATCTAATCGGGGCGACGAAAAGAGCGAAATGGGAAACAATTAATATCCGTCGATTCGACGGTGTATACGAGGCCGCTCTGCCGGCGAGCACACGCCGGACGCGAATGTGTGCGCAAACACTTGGCATTAAATAAACATGATTCGCGACCGACTGTAAATCCGTGTCGTAACGAGCGCCCGATATCTGGCGCCCGCGGTGAAATTTCGTACGTTAAAATTGCGAAACGTCGAAATCGATCTCGCACGTAGGAGGAAATTTATTAAATTTTAATTAAAGAAAAATTATAATTTTGTTTAAAGAAGAAACTTTCTTTTTTTTTTTTTTTTTTTTTTTTATTAGCGTCCTTTCGTTTCGCAATTTTCCCAAAGGGAGACCAGGATTCAGCCTGAGAGCTGGGGGAGTGAATTCTTTTTCATCTATTAAAAGAGTGCTCCGTGTCGGAAGTCCTATAGGTATTCGCGTGCGTTGGCTGTCCACTGGGCGGACGTCCATTCTCCGTATGTCTGTTTTATGAATGACTTTTTCAAACGTGTATGTACGCGGACTCGTCGCGCGACAAAGATAATGCACGCGCGCGACGTGTTCGTAACAATGTCCCGGTGCGCGAAATGAACACGCACGCACCCCAGTTCTCGATACGGTTCTTTTTTTTTTCCTACCCTCGTCCGCGCTTCGTCAACTTTTCTTTCCTCTTTGTTAACGAGGAGAAAAAAACACCGCGTTCGGGGAGATATCCGCTCGAATAATGCATCGAGTCGATCTTTCTTCGGTTTAACGAGACAGAGAGAGAGAGAGAGAGAGAGAGAGAGAAACGCGATGCCATCTGACGCGTTAATATCCGCTAACGTTTCTTCGTGCGTGGATACATGAAAACAAAGTGAATTCACCGGGCCAGGAGGTGCGTCAACAGGGACAGAAGTGTCTTTTGTCGTAACGTATAATCGTTCGCGTAATTAAATGACACTTGGACGAATGCGGACGATACAAGAACCGAACACGTCCGGTTTCGGAGCTCACGGATACACACGGATTTAATTCGATTCAGTGCGCTGGAACTCCAGTGCAACGCCATGAAACGAACTCCAGTAATTAATATTAAACCCGTTGCACGGCCAATCGGTGTATCGACGATTACTACCCCGCCCATCAATTAAACACTGCCGGCGTTTTAAACGGAATCGGCGTGCAACGCTGTCGATAACTGCCTACGCTCGCTCAGCCCCCATTTCCAGAGCCTCTTCTCTCGAAACACTGACCAAGGGTAACTTGCAAAATTTCCGCATCGCGTCACAGATTTTATTTTATTTCATTTTATTTCACTTTTTGTTCATTTTATTTTATTTTTTGGTCTCGGGGTCCTAGGACCCTTACCATTCTCGTGTCGCATCCTGTCGTACCGATTCAGCCGGGCTTTGCATCGCAGCACCACTAGTGATGGGAATTAAAATCGAAAAAATATACAGTGTTGCCACATCCGCTCCGAGAATTGAACGTTGCGGTATTTCCTCGATGTAACGGCGATCGATGGAAATAGGGACGAAGGATTTAACGTACATTTACATCTGTTTGGAAAAGTATAAGAAAAAATTGATTGACAATAACGTATAATTATATAGTTTTAGCCCGCAAAGCTCGAAAGATTGGTCGCGTCAAAAAATTGTTTCTGCAATTTTTTTGATACAAAGAGGCGTGTCTCGAAATTTCAAAGTCAAACTCGTTTTGTTAAAGCAGATCTTCTTAAAGCACAGATTCTCTTCGCAGATATTTCAGCAAAACTAAAAAATTAGTATGAATATTTGGCTTTGTCTTCGACACGTGGTGAAATTATATTCGTACTAAATAATTGTTCTCGAATGAATTTCCTTTATAATTTATCATCGGCGAATGTTTTAATTCGTATTCCTAGTTTATGTATCTCTGTAACTAAGGTTCGCAAAATATTTGCCCGACTTTGAGAAGCCCTGTGTTAAATGATACCGTACACTGATTTCCTTTTTCATGGTTGAGGCCAATTCGTTCGTAATTTCATTTGTCGATCGAACCAATCGCCGTTTCCCCGACGATTAATTTTATCAATCGCAAACAACCAACTGAAAATGAATTTCGATCGATTAACGCCCAAATTCTGCACTACGTGCAACGTCATCAGGATCGTACTTGATTAAGGATTAATTAATATTTCTACCGTGTGTAGTTAATTTCCTAGAGCAGATCGAACGATTGGCCAGCACGTGATCATTGTCCCCATTAATATATCGGCAATCTCCAATTGTCCCAGTCGATAATGTCGATAATACATTACTTGCCCAAAAAAAGCCTCGCGCGCTTCGTGTTTATTCGCGTGTACTGGCAGAATAGAAACGAGGCGGAATTTACCCGGAAAATCACTCAGCGTGAGAAGGTGTTTTCCCGAGGAAAAATCTATCCGATGTTCGGGCTGAAATATTATTACACGGCTCATGTACACGAAACTCGGGACGTCACGTATAATTGAGTTTCTAATCTCCCGCTATTAATCCTACCCTACCGGAAGGCATGTAGCTGAAATCGGTCGGTTGACGGAAATAAATCACCAACGTTACATCACGATCACCGACTCTCTATAATTTTACTCTCCACTTATCGTATGTCTCAATATTGAGCCCCGCGCATAAAACACTCGTTCAGAGGGGTTTCTTCCTCGTTCTTTTTTCCCCCTCTCCGCCCCACTACGTCGCAGTGAAATTCCAATGGTGATCGGTTGCTCGTTAACTTTAAAAGACGCGATGAAGTTGCGCCATCGCAACGCTACGTGACGTGGAATATAGTATTTGTATGGAGATTAAATATTAAATATTTATCAAATAACAAATGAACCCTCTTCAATCAACTCTTTTTTAACAACTCAATCGATGCTTTCTCGCAACTCCAATCGACTCTCTGCTTTTTCAAAAAGAGAAACATTTCTTCACACTACAGGCCATCTGTTATAATTAAATGCAACTATAATAAATATTTTAGAGTTATAACTTAACAACGATTTGTGATAACCTACGATACTACGGTATTTTTTTAAATTCTCTTTCGTCGTGCACTCGTTAGGCTTGACAGATGTCACGTGTAAAAAGTAATTGTGTTTCTTTCTAATGATGTACGTAACTAACCTCAAATTAATCCGAACCTTAACCTCAAACCTTTTAAAAGAAAGTAAATTCATTTTACTATTACACGTCGCATCATACAGCACAAAACGTATACGTTCGTTATAATTATCAGCAAATTATCAAATTAGATTAAAATACGATGCTAGATTTAGGTACAATGTCCCCTCAAAACTCGAGTGCAAAGAGTTAATTTGTAACTGGTATGCATAGGTTAGACGTACAAGTGACTCGCAGTACTTTAAATAATTACGTTATCTGAAAGTCAATTTAATTTACTCGCGGTATTTCGTTGCGTAATTATACTCAGTCAGTCCTCCTATTGAAACCCTAAACCCCATTAAATGAAACTTAGAAATACAGAAGAGGTGTGGTGGAAAAATTTCTACATGATGTATTTGTTCCAATTTGTTAAATCATAACCATGTATTATCAGAGTTGTCGCAATTTCTATGTTATGTGAAAAATCGCGTTGGAAGAGGATCGTACGAGATTTGACATGAGAAAAAACGAGCTTGAAAACCGTGATTGATATACATGTTAAGCTTCACACGCACAAACGCGTATTTTTTATTCAAGAAAGTTTGAAAGTTTAATGCCTCACTACTTCGTTTGTGTGTAAATTACACACAGGCATTGTGTCCGTACCATGTGTGTGTGTGTGTGTGTGTATGTTTCTTTAGATCTCATCGAACTGCGATTGATCACTCGATGTTTCGCTTTTGACGACACATAGAGAGATAAATTCCATCTGCAGAGGATATAAACGTCACGAGGGCGCGCGCTGCTTTCGACGCGCAAACTCAGATTTATTGTTTAAAAAGTAAATGGACCATTACTCGATATTAAACTTGCGCGCGCGCAGGGTAGATAGTTGGGAAACGACGATGAGTGAACACACTCCGAACAATCGAACGAAAGACGAATCATTGGAAAACGTAGCGAGCGCGTGTTCCCCAGTGATATTTTACAGGAGTGGGAGCGTTTCACGCTGGCGTTTCGCGTTTTGCGAACCATTGCCTCTCAGTGTACACGTTGACTATTAATCACGGCGCAAATCGAGCCATCGCTACGCACCGTGCAACCGTCATTCAAGCTTTCAGTTGATTTTCACTCGGATGAATATCGCTTTCCCGACGTTCGCCGATAGAAGGGGAAATATTCGACGCCCGTTTCGAATTCGGAGTCGCGTGCCATTAAAGACGATGCAACAGTGGTAGTTGCACGGTCGATAAACACCGAGATTTCGAAACTTGCAGGGACGTCTTTCTCTCTGCTTGCGAAATTCGATTCTCGTTCGTCGTCGCGAGGAAACGCTTGAAATTTCATTCTGTCTTTTTCGTTGAAAAATACAGAACATTTCATTTCAATTGATTCGATCGACAGAACGAAGGGCGGATGATATTTTCCCTGTTTTAAAGAAAAACAGAGTCTAATTTCTTTCTTTAGTCTAACGTAAGAAAGACAGTCTCGAGCGCCTGTTAACGAGCAAACCCGCTAGACGTCGACCCTTCTCTTCGTCGAGCTTCGGCGAAGTTTCGAGTGAGAAACTCCTCCGAGAATTTAAATGTGGGGACGAGGCGAGATGGGATTTCTTTCGAGCGAAATTCCACCGGAAACCAGTGTTTGGCGGATTCTTCATTGACAGCCCGGTAATGCGTAACGAAAGAAAAAAACAGAAAAATAATCGCAGAAACTTTTTATCACTGAAAGTGATTTTAGCGGGAGTGATTTTAACCCAAAAAATCGGGTCTCTTCAGGTGCAACGCTGATGCAACGAAAATTAACGATTGGTTGATTTGACTCACGTGATTCGTGAGGGGGCGTGGGGTAGACCTCGAATAGAAGTGGCGTTGTCTGGTACCGAGCGATCGTGCCTGTAATTTGTTTTCTATCGATTCAAATGTTTGCATATCAAAAAAGTCGTCTTCATTTCCCAGTCAGAACAGTTGCTTCTGAGCCTTTCAGTGAGACGAATCGTACAAGTCGTGCAGTTTTTTAAAATCACTCGTAAAAGAACCACTCGTATGTATCGTGATGACGTGAAAACGAGCAAGTAAAGTGTTGTTTAATCAACAGCTCTTTTCCTTTCTCTTTTAAAAGGCACGTTTTAATCTAAACGCGTTGATTACACGTTCTCTATTGAATATCCCTTTTTGTCTTTTTTTTTTTTTTTTCTCCTTACGAATACAGACGAATACAGATACGCAAGCAACGCACACTGATAATTTCTGTAATTCGCCGCGTTAACACGGCGTGTAGCGAGTGTGTGTCGCTAACAATAAGCACCTCGTTGATGGCAGAACACAGTTAATGGCGCAGTCGCGTTCTCTCGTACCATCCGGAGAACAATGCGTGTTTACTTGTACACGTGGCTAATCTAATAGTGTTGGTCTTATCGCCGGTCGTTTAAATTTGCATTAATACCTCCTCCCTTCCTATTCCCGCGCCGACGACGGCATAAATTCAACTTCTTTGTCTCCCCTTTTCTCCAGCGCGAAAGTCACTTAATGGAGTAACAATTCGCGAACAGCGAATACGCTGATTCCTCTGTCGGAGGACATCGTTTCGCACGTGTCGTTGAATCGCCGCTAATCACGCTGGTTGCCATTACAAAATTGCGTTGATTAATAATCAACGATGATTTCGTTCTACTCGGAATCGAATCTCTCTGATATTGTACGATAACATCGACTCGTTTCCATTGCGAGCGCAGTTGAAAGCTGAATCGATTGTTGCTGCTACGATTTTCCTTAACTGCCAAAATTCGGAATGACCAATTTCTGACTTTTAGAATCAGAAATTGTATATTCATAGATTTGAAATGATCTCTCGCGAAATGTTTATTTATTAAATTGAAAGCTCGGGTAATTTATCGTGTCGTACTTTATAATGCATGGCTGTCCAATCTTTTGGATCTTGGTTCAAAAATTTATCGAGGACCGCGCATAATTTTATATTCTTTCGTAATTGCGACGTATTACCTGCATTATTTGCGAGAATATCAAACTAACAAATATCAACTTTTACAGCAAAGCAATACGTTGATTGAAATGAAATTTGATATGAAAATTTTTAATGAGGATTGGGATTTTTACCGAGCTTGTCTTTTTAGATACCAGTTCATCGATATCTGGTTTGATACAGTTTGATACGAAGAGTATTTTCAAGATCCCCTTTTTCTTTTCTCTTCTTTAATTTCTTCTGAAATGAAGCTTTTCCTCTTACAATTAGTTGATCGATTTTCCACACGTTGCCACAAGCTTTGAACTCGCTACACCCTGTAGAGTGACACCGCTCGACTACAGTGTGCTCTCGTGCCGTACCTGCGCTGATACGCAGAGAAAACAATACGACTGTTTATCTGCAATTAACCTAATGGGCGTAGTCGTGTGTCGTTTCGAAAGGATCGTGGCGATAGTCCTCGAAACTGACTATAGTCCGTGCCACTTTGTGCCCGCCATCTATGCGACACAGAGCGTTCCAGAGATGAGAGCGTCGATAGAAACGATAGCGTACGATGCACAAACTGCCCAGCGATGCTCGAGATTCCTGTCAACGGTGATTCATTTCATCGATGCTCTCGCGTCAGACGAGATGCCTTCTCGACATTGCGCTCTGAGAGGAGCTTCGACGATTTCGTCCGCGCTAATTGCTCGAGTGATAATCGCCTCTAGAGGACGGAGCCAAGTATCATCGTCTTATCGAAGACGAAGAAAAAAGGAAGAAAAAAGGAAAAAAGGAAGAAAGGGAAAAAAAAAGAAAAAGAGCTACAACGTAGAAGAAAGCCCGGGTTTTCTTATTCAATCGCCAAAGAATGTAAAGAGACCTCCCGGAGGTCGGAGTGCAGGTTATTTGCGTTTAATCTAGAGTGGGATTTTCTTGAAACCTCTCCTGCGATTACGCTCTTGTTCCTCGCCAACTGTTACAGCAGATAAATTCCGAGGGCAAGATAAAGATAAAGATCCAAAGTAACGTTTGTGGTAATTACGTTTCGATTGTTTGCCGCAACGTTCTGCGAACGTGTAGAGATTTCGCGCCACGAATTGTCCCTGTGCACATTTTTGCAAATCGAGCTCATCTTTTCACAGATCCAGCTCACCCTTTTGCAACTCAAATTCGGCTTTTGGGTGACTCCGAAGCGAAGTACTGTCGTTTTGCCGTTTCTCGTGATTTTTGGAATTACTCGCGCCAATCTGAGCCTGCACAAAATGAAGTGCGTGGTCTTGTTGGTCAGACAAGGCACATATCATTATTTCTAGCGTCATAGTCTCCAAGTCTTTTCAAAAATTAAATCCTCTGCTAGAGATATTTTGACTGATCCGTCAACCATGAACATTCAGTGGATGATGTTGCAACTGCAGATTGTCATGATACATACATGTAAAACGCGTAGCGGCAGACGAATTCATGTGAATACCTTTGATATTAAACAGGCATTTTATGTCGTTTTTCATTCAAACATTGTTGCACGCAGTGAACTTTTTATTTCGGAGCAGCAACAATTCATATCGAGTTTTATTTTTATTACTATAATATGATATAATGAAAAGCCCAAGAAAATAAATTTGCAGAAAAACTCGATCCGAAAAAAGGGGATGCGATCTACAAAGTTCACAGCGAGCACGATCTACAATTCTGTTGTGTAAAAGCTGTGTAACAATTCGAAAATCGCGGTATCTCGTTTTTATCCAACAAACGAAAAATCTCGACCTTTCGCAGCAATAAGTTTCGCTCAGGCGCTACTCGAGCGAACGCGTAGTCGATTCTCGAAACTCAATTCTCGGTCGGTGAAAAGGCCGAAGGCGAGAGAGAGAAGGAGAAGTTCCGCTCTTTCTTTTTCCGATCTATTTTTACAACACGTAGAATCCATCGATCCCGGTTCGAAGGAAACGTACGCGGAAAAGCTATAAATCCAAAGACGCGTAAACAATAGATTTCGAGGATATTTCCCGGAAAATTTACGTTTCCCGGTCTCGCGCGTAAAAACGGAATATAAAAATCGAAGGGGGAGGGGGGCAGGGAAGGGACAAAGGTAGAGAAATGTAGTCCGGGAGGATCTGTCCTACCGAGTGTGCGACTCGGAGGAAACGATCAAACCGCTTTTGACCCCCTCCCCCCACCCCCTTACACTGCACAAGCATAAACACATTTCACCCAGCCTTGGAAAAGCGTTGGCCCCAGTATTCCGGCGCTCGGCGTTCAGACCATACGGCGATGGCCATATTGGTATTCCTTTTCAGAGCGTGCCTCGAACACCTGAGTACAAAGCAGCCACTTTGCAATAGTTCAACCCCTGACGCCCCCGTTTGGCCTACGTTTCTCCGGCTACCTATTCCGCATACTTTGTGTTTCAGCTTCGATTCACACGCTTGCGTGTGTTTCAACTTTCGCCGAAAGAGTCGTTCGCGCAACGAACTGACAGGGCAAACAACGAAATTTCTAGATCCGCGGTTTGCGATAAGGTGTTACACACGTTGATGGGCGTGACCGCGTGTGAAATTTCGATTTTTATTTATCTTTGTTATTATTATTATTTATTTTATTTGTGCAAACTCAGAGTCAGTGGGACGAAGTTACAGCGTCATGAAGGATTTAATAATAAATATCTAGTATGTTCTGTATATTCACCTATATAATTCACGATATTAAGAAATAATACGTACGTATCAAACAGTTATTTAATAGCAGATGCTAATAATTTATGAAGATACTGGGCAATAATTTATGAAGAACCTTAAATTATTCCGTTCGTGTACAGTAACACATCGTTTCAATTCACGCGTGTAACTTTATATTTTTATGTACTGCTGTTTCCAACAATTTTCGAGTGTACTACTGTTCCGGCAGAATAGCTAGGTTCCTCCCCTTAACGTAGAATTGGACCAATTTAGTGTACAAAGCTGAATTACGTTATCTTGACTCAGAAAAATACGTTCTACGTATTATTCTGAATTAATTCAAATTCAAATTCAATATTTTTACTATTTCTCAAATTCAACATTTCACTCTTTATATCCCTGCCAATATATCTGTCCTGCCAAGAAGACCGAGATCAATCAACCGCCGCCAATATTTGTCATTAAATGTTTCTTCTTCTCGCCCATCGTGGAAAATAGTGTGGACCATCGAGATTACACTTTTTTTCTCGTCCAAGAATTTTTTCCGAAGGATTAACATTTTTCTTCGAGTTTATAACTGTATTCTTTAATTTTCTCCATCTTTTTACTGTAGCTCCGAGTTCCCCGAGCAATTCCTCGCGAAATCGTGAAAGGAAAAAGAAAAAAATGTGTCGAGCAAATTCGTGGAATTGACTTTCGATAACGGTGACGTTAAACAGAGCTAAGTAGGTAACGCAAATTGACAGTGGAGGGACGATTGAATTAATGGAAGATCGGCAGCTAATAGCTGGGCCTGGGAATTTTTTTCAGGGCAGAAGAAAAAATAACGTTATCTGCAATAACATGGGTGTTGCGCTCCTTGGAGGTTTCCTCGCGGCTTTCCCGTCCACTTGAAAGAGCACTTGTAACGTTGACCTGAAACACAGCGCACCGAGTTCGCGTGGCCCGTTGCGTGAAATCAATACCGCAGGCGCACGCAAGTGTTTGCCTCTTCCCTTTTTTCCCTTTTTTTTCTCCTCCCCCTATCCTTGCCTCGCCTCGTTTCGTCTCGCCACACTTTGGATTCCCTGCCATGATTTTTAACCACTTGGCTCTCGCAGTTACACCCGCCGGATCCAGCTATTGCTCGCGAGTATCATTAAATTAAATACACGGTCGTGGCGCGGAGCAAGGCACGGTCATTACTGCCGGTCCGATTGATCGGCGAGGATCGCAATAAATGGAAAGGGGATAAAGGGTGTATTGTCGCGGTCTCCCTCCTTTCGAAGCGACTACAATTCGACGGATCAATTTGCGTAATTGAATTTATCTGACGCTTTTCACCCGAACCGCCGATTTAGTCATCAGCTCCGCGCGCCTTGAGCGCGATTTTATTCTTCGGGAATTCGACTTTCGTTGGCTCGATAACGCGGTAGTTCGCGCTCCCGACTTTCACCGCGGGGGCTCGTATCGCGAGCAACTCCGATGTTATCTACTATTTATGAATGTTCTAATATTCGTACGTGCTCGACAGCGGCACGAAAGCAGGAACGACCGCCGTGTGGAACAGAATCGGTTTCACGATTGGTGATAGTGGTCTGTATGACGGTCGGTAATGTAGATTTTTTAGTAGCCTCCCTTTCCAATTCACAAAGTTCTAAAGATAAAAATCTTTAATATAAACTCGAAGTAAACATCTCGATGCCAACAAACGATAAAATATAATTTTTACAATTAATAAATTTCCATGTCAAATTAACAAATAGATAAACGTGTCCTTTCTAGGTTAGCCACGAATAAGTACGCGAGTCTACATTCTTTTTTTTTTACGTGCAAACGAAGGGTGAATTTTTCACGAGAAATAAAATGTGTTGGCTATTTTGTTCGATTACCTTTCGTTATCTTTCGGGCAACTTCGTGACTACGCGTTCGAGAAAGTTCTTATCTTCCTCGAGAGAAAAAGTTCTAAAAAAAACTGTTTGATACGTCAAACCGATTCTGACTACTGTTAGACTTGTAATTTGAAGGCTTCTTCGTCGTACGCGTCAGATAATTTTTACGAGCTTGCACGGCGTTTTTCTCCTTTTCGGAGGGAGCAAATTACGTCGAGAAAATTACGTTCCTTTCGTTGAATTTTCCATGTTGAAACCGACGCCGAGCAAACAATCGTTCTTGCGTGTTCTTTTTCTAGACCAAGCTTGGGATAATTAGCAGTTTGGTCATTATTTTAAGATCAATAATCACGGTGGCGATTTCTAGTGAGATCGTGTAAAACAATTGTCAATTCAGTGCGCGTGCACTCGACTGACCTGCAAATGCATTCTTCGCGAAAAACGAAAAATGCAATTTTGTCATTCTCGATTTTTCGTCTTATTTTGAGCTACGAATTCAATTTGTACTGCGACACCCTGTATGTCCATCTACTAGAAAAAAGTGCAATTACCCCTTATCTGTCAATTACGATCATAAAACCATGATTTCTAGAACACCCCGTACGTTCTATCTCTACTAGAATAAAGCGCAATTCTTGGCCAGCTAAATAATTTCCTTCATCCACGATTGTCTGTCGATTTCCACGCAAAGTTGTAGAAGAAATCTTCGTTTCTTTCTTTCCTTCGCTGCACACGTGTGAAGTACTATTAATCGAAAGCGACAGCCGAACCTCAATTATTTCTTCCGTGAGCGGGGAATTCTAGCGTATCCACAGAAGCCACGGGAACTATTTTCTCAGCCATGCTACGCGCACGTATACAATTTACGAAGAAGACCAGGAAACAACGCGAACGCAATACCGTATGCAGGCGGGTTTAACTAATTCATTAGGTTTCAGCGTGGAAGGATCCGAAATCCAGGGCCATCGGCAATTGCGGGCGGAAACTTGCCCTGGGATTTTCACGAGAAACATTGGTCACAGTGTCTGTAAACAGACCGGAACACACACAGAACCACAGCGGCGAGGTGGAGGAAACGAAAGAGCGAGATACACACACACACACGTATATGTACAGATAGACAGAGAATGAGACAGAGAACGAGAGAAACTTGCCGTGTGTGGGTTAGCTGTGAAAATACTTGGATTTATCCAACGGCCAGAACGTATCAAACTGTAAAGCAAACCCCTTTGTGTCTTCGTATAATCGCGAAAGTTTCGTTTCAATGAACCCGCTGAAAAACGCAATCCAACTATCTCCTCTGCTGCGTGCCAGATATCGCCCCCTTTTTTTCCACGTGAATCTTTGCAATTCGATATACGTATATATGTTCGAGACCGATTGCTCTCTTCATTGCTACGCTAGTCATGGTATGTCTGTGCAATGCTTCCAAATTTGTGGTACGAGCGAGGCTCAAAATAAAATAAAATAAAATAAAATAAAATAATATCGATCAGTCGTCAAACGCTGATTGAACAGGAACACAGGGTGTTTCCCGAAAAGCAGCAAATGGCAGATATTTGCTCGCCTGACTCGTCCAACTTCAAAAATTGCTAAAATCACGCAACGTGCCTTTTGCGATAGGTTGCCCATCCAATATCTTTCAGAGAAAGATTCAAATACCCAGCTGTGAATTGAAAAACACCGCGTTGTATATGCGACGTATACACGGTGTACAGGCAAATCGACAGTGTCGTAGAACGAACGGTGACTCTGGTGGAAAGGGACGAAGCTTCCTCGACGTCATAATTCACCCGCACTTTTACCGGCGTTCGACGATTTACCGGTCGAAAAAGTTGCACACCTGCGCTTGGCACCGCGACAATACATCCTCGATGCCAGAGGAGACTGCCGGTGGTGACCCTCTTGTGTTCGCGCGAGCACGCGCGTATCGGTGAAATCGTTGGCGAACCGTTGCCGTGAGGGCCAACAACGGCGCGGCTGCCGTGCTACAAAGGAAATATTGTCTACGTGGCAAACGCAGGTGTGTGTTCGAACCTTCGCGCCGAGGCGTACCGCCACGATCACGATGTTTGATCGATCCTGACCATTGAAAACGAAAGAGAGTGGCGTGACATGGAGCGCGTCCGGCGTACACGTTCCGGCCGATCGACGAGCTCGTCAACGTGCGACTCTGTCGAGCCCTCCACGCTCCGGATGTTTAATCCGGGAAACCAGTTACGATCCAACCACCGGGGAACAAATAGTATTTGACGTAAGAAGATGCTGATGGTTTAGTAGTTTACGAGAGGAAATGAGACTGTTCGTGACCTGAAATACCGACATACTAAAAAAAAATCACTGGTCTTTTCACAGCGCACTCTACGTTAAACAACGGCGAGTTGGAGAACTAGTGAATGCGCCAGCAACGTGATTTTTGAGACCCATTACAGCGTTGTCAAACTTTCAATACCAAAATGTATTGAAAGAAAAAGCTCTAGCCATGTTTTGTGGATCATTTTTTTCAACTTTTTTCAATATATGGTGAATTAAAATTTTAAAATTATCAATACATGGCTTTGTCTATAAATGATTTGTTAAACATTCTTAAAAACAATTTTTAGCTAACTAAATTTTCAACTATTATTAAATTATTATTATTATATATCCTCATTTACATATTGTAACTATGTTGCGTTAGTTACGATAAATAACATAAATTCTATAATTCATTAGTTAAAAATTACGCTTATTAATCAAAATGTTACTCGAAATTTTTCTATAAACTACTTTGCCTATCGATATAAGTAATATAAGTATAACGTAAATCGATTAATAGCACAACAGCGCTAATTCTTGCTTTCACTGCTAAGTATTAGTTACGAACCCTTGAGCGTTTAATTTCCCCGTGCCAATGTTCAGGTAGCTATATTTTCGTAAGATGACGACATAATACGTGTCGTAAGTGAAGAGCATAACAGTAAAAAATTGTCGATAATTTAAACTGACCTGGGTAATTTAAATCGATTGACACACAATAGCGTTAATTCTTGTTTTCTTTGCAAAATATTCAACCTTAAGCTTAATTTTACCATGCCGATGTTGAAGCAGCTGTATGACACATACAGTAAAGAAGAGCATAACAATGACAATTTAAACTAATATAACTATATAATTTCGGGAGAAAAGATAGTATAACGATCAACTTGGCGCGTTTTTCTGTTTTTCAAAGATGATTTCACATCACGCAGCAAAGGATACTTTTTTCTTGAAAATTCAAACGTACGTAAGGACGTTAAAAAATTCACTTCGTGGCTAAACTCATGATGGTACTGAAGACTGAAATGTTTGTCTTCTGCAACGACTTCTTCAAACTTACTGTACGATATTTCTCCTGCTATTTTATTGAACCTTGAGCGACGAAAGTTGGAGAAATTTTAACATTTCGTCCTTACATCTAACCTTGATGTTCAAAGTTCGAATGAAATGATGAAATAAAAAATCGTTCAGCGGGCAAGGGACAGAACTTCAATCTTCAAAACGACGGTAGATCCAGTTACGAAAAGATTTTCCAATGTTTTTACACAAGTTTGAATTTCCGAGAAATTCTTTTCCACCTGCCACGCGAAAGTGAAGTAATCTTTGAATGAAAGAAAGAAAAACGAGCTGGCGACTGTCAAAGTTGAAATTTCACGCTTTAAAACAAGACCAGGGAATTCTCACACGAGTTCCCTCCACGAAGTTATGTCAGTTTAAATCATTGACAATTTCTCGTTGTCACAGGTGCAGTTATGTTCCTCGCTGCAAAATGAAATAACTTTAGCAAATCTTTGTCTTACTCTACTGGGTCTCGTACGGATGTATAATTTTGATGTACCGATCGTTTCCTTGGTAATCTGGGTCAATTATCACGTTGTATGTGGGATCAGCAAGTGTCCTAATACTCGTGAACATGATATGTACACCCTCGCTCAGAAATTTCAGGACAGGTACTATACTTGTACAACAAAAGTAGCACAGTATATTAGTTACGTACAATAAATACAATATAAAACAAATATAACAAATATAAAACATACTTTGTACCATTAATAAAACTTTGTTAACATTAATATGTATTGTATTACATATTATATTTTATATTACAATACATACATATATATATAAAAATTAAATACAATATATACAAATGTAATGAAATACAATAAAGATAAAACATACTTTGTACAACAAAATTAATATATTGATATATTGATATATTGTGTTATATTGCATTGTAAAATTTTTACACAACTCACGACAAGTACCGAATATTAAAAAATAAAAATGTCCTGAGATATTTTTTGAGCGAAGTGTGTATTATCACTTATTACAGAATCGAAAGGTCGAAACAGAAGCTAGATCTTCCTCCAACGACCGGAAGAAAAGGGGATGAAAATTTGCCCGCAAAGTCGTTAATTTCAGCGAGCGGTAGAGCAGTTGTAATACAGACTGAAAATTGGATTAGCCGAGGGAAAAGGTGCGCCACGCGTCGTGTGTTTGGCGTTCGGTAACGTTGAAATATGGGGAGTTTTCGTTTTCGCAGTGACACGCATTAAAAACCGCTAAAGCAGAATTATTTGACAAGCTCTGAAAAATACGCAACGCGCGACACCGTACGACAACGTTGCGTGTTTTCCAGTCGAGTGTGTTCGAAACCGGAAGCTGCGCCATTCACCACCCTATTTCCACGGGGCTCTCTCGTCGTATAAATTTCCCCGTTTATCAACCAAACGCCTAACGATATCGAATTTGTGCGTTTATCGAATAACAGTCTGGTTGCCAGGAGTGACGCCGTGCGATGGAATCGAGGCAGCTCGTTAAGCAATCCCTGATAAGAAGCCCTTTTATCCCTGCGTCTCGTGCAATCGTCACATTTCGTCGCACGTTTCACATCGAATCAGTAATATTTCGATCAACGATCAACGTACAAAGAAGACAAATAAAGCACGTAGTCTGCGAATAGAAGAGAAACGTACGGCTAAAGAAGACTTATTTTGATTTCAAGTTACGTTTGTATTGATTTGTATGTTATACGAGGGAGTGTATGTTAAGAAAAGAAAGAGACAAACGACGTGGACCGCTCAAATGGGATCACTTAAATTAGAGCTGGCTAACTGGCGGCCCGCGGGTCTTTGCCCCTCTACTTTCCTCATCACTAGCTCTCCCTCCACTGCATCGATCTCTTCCATTACATTTTCCTCGCTGTGCATAGCGGGCGGGCTCTGACTTAAATAACTCCGTTCTTTTTAAAGACACGAACAAACTTCGTTAGTAAAGTTATTCGATACCGAGCGAACCATATATGGCAGTAATGAATTTCTTTTTTTTTTATGTTTCTTTTTATTCACTCATAGTTGATGCATCTTGTGATTCTCTATTTAAAAAAAAGTATTGACCTATATATATATATCGAAAAGTTTTTTCAACACAGACAAGTCTACTCATCTTTCATACGATAGATTTCACAGAATTAAAATTGAAATATTTTTTAAACCTAAGCTTTCCGATGTTAGTGCATAGATTAATACTTTTTTTTATAGAGATTGTCGAGTATACCAATTGATGAAAAATATGTTATTTCATTTTAAAAAGTGGAAATGATCTTCGAAACCCCTCCATCTATAAAAAAAAAAAAATCACTATCGCCACATTATGGTCCTCTTAGTACTGAGTAACTTTTTATTAACAAAATTTATCCTTGTCTCTGAAAACAACGGAGTTATTTAACACCAAAATTAAAACAACCGATTTTTAATACGTATCAAAAATATTCTATACAAAAATCGTTCTAATTTAAATGATAATCATTGAAGTAAACAGATTCACACAATTATGTTTCCGTCTAAAGAAAAATCAATATTAATTTTGACAAGAGTACCCGTGTCTTTAAATTGTAAAAAGAGAAAATCTAAAATCCGCCGATTTGATTGTTTCAGTGTTAGGTTAATATCGATTCGTGAAATGCTTAAAACTTTTCGTAGAAAATTCGAGAAAAACCGCACTTCTTTTTATTAATACGCTTCTTTCTTTCATCTGGGAAAAAAACTGGGAAGTTTAATCGAAACTTGAGACAAAACTCCGCTACTTATTTTCAAATTTAAACCTCGAGTTTTCACTTAATTAAATAATTGTTTAAAAACGAACGCCGAGTTCGAGATCGTTCCGAAGATTCTCTCGGTCAACCTTCGAATTCAACGTCCACCACCACGCGTCTCGGAACTAACCCTCTTCGACTTCCAACTTCCGCACTGAGCATCGACACTGAACTTGAAGTTCTCAAATTAGTGGATTCTCCCTACGATTAAACTTCCGCTCCGTGGCGAACAACGCGAGCATATCTGACTGGACCCTATGAATTCCTTTTGCCACGGGAATTCGCCGTGTTCTTACATTCCTGACCCGAGTGACCGTCTTCCAGGACACAGGTCGAACTGTTCCCTCGTTATTCTCGTTACCCAATCGTATTGGATCGACTAACGAGTGGTAACCGATTTTCCCCGATTAAATATCCAGAACGTCGGCGGTTCGATAGCCGACAGCTTGTTGAAGTCGCATTGAAATTATAATCAGATCAAATATAATTAAATTGCGAGTCCGCTCGAGAAGTTCGAAATCATTTATATTTCTCTTGCAAACGCGAATCTTTCGATAATACTTCCATTTTGAAATATATAAATATACATTATACATTTAAATAGGCTTATCCGTAACGAGCTTCTGAAAAGAGAGAAGCAAACAACCCACCGCTCGATACGTGGTTAAGAAATAATACGTGGTTGAAAATCGAGAAAAATCGATGGTAATACTTTCGCGATCTCTCGGGGTTCCTTTCAGAAAAGATCGCAATATTTCACATAAGATCACCTTATCCCATCGTACACACGGCTAACGTCTTTCTGACAGAGTTCAGGTTATAAAGCTGGTTTACAACATACTACGTTAATATATTCCTGCATATTGCGCTTTTCAAACACTCGGGCTGGCTCAACTTTGGTGCATTAGCATGCTCGATTAATCCAACTGTCCTCCCCAGAGAGAAAAAGCGAGCGAAAGAGAGAGAGAGAGAGAGGAGGTTACAGCGTAATCAAAAAATGATCTCCGTTTACTTACTACCGGAAATTTATATAGAAAATTTATCACGAGAATTTCCCTCTCTCCCCCATTATTGGACCTTCATTTTTATTCCCGAAAGCTGCGCCCTGAATATTCAACGCCGCCGTATGAATAATGCCGAATAAATGAAAATCATTCGCGCTCGAACCGGACCGAAAAGGAGGCAGCCGACTTGAAGCTCCGTTCAAAAAAAAAAAAAGAAAAATCGATCAAAGAAAAGACCAGACCTCGCGCGCGCGCGTAGAGAGAGAGAGAGAGAGAGAGAGAGAGACGAGATAGAAAATTTTTATCCCAAGATTTTGCCCCGGGAGATCACCCTCACCAAATCTCCCGTAAAATTAATATATACACCGGAGGCCACCGTAATTGCAGCTTGCAAACCTATGCTATCTTCCGACTGGTAACGAGAACGAGATTGCGGGAAACAGCTCGATATGCTAATGACGCGATAACCTCAAAAGTGCGGAATCGTTGGCACAGGTCCTCTTCTATCAAACATCGATACGTCGCAATACCTCCCCGTCGATATACGAACAAACAGCAATTCGCTAATGTCCGAACAATGTGTATACGCGGAATACGCGCGCAGATAATTCGATGGGAACGAGAGGCTGCTGGCTAACCCTGGGTAGATCGACGACGGTATCAATCACTTTGTTATAACCAATCAGCCGCCACGGGTTCGTTATGCGGAATCTCGTTAGAACCTCTCTGACTTGGAACCTCTCGGTTTAAACACCCAAGCAGACGCCA
>JAUCMO010000076.1:0-287500 GCA_032399605.1 Melipona beecheii
GCATTCATTTTATTTCTTTTTAATTGTATTTATATATTTAATCACTGAATTTTTTATGGAGATGTTAGGTTAAATTAGATTTAATTAGGCTACAGATATTTTTTAGTTGGATGTTGTGTTGTTGCTGTGTGATGCTATATCGTGATAGTTTCAAGTTCCTCATTATATTTAAGATCAAATATGGTAATTCTAAGTTGATGTTTAGGTACGTAAGATATGTTAGTATATGCGCAGTTAAGAATAGTTAATTTGGTATTTAAATACATGCATAGTTAAGGATAGTTAATACTAATTTAGGATAAATTTAGGATAAATAAAATTCTATATGAGACACATGTTTGGTTTTTAACTATTGTTATATAGCTGAAGTTGTGCTTCATATAGAGTTATATAGTAAGCTTTAATATTATAATTTTTATTTTTAGAAAATATTCATAATTCATAGAAATTTAGCTTTCCTCGTCGATTTTTCTTACAGCTGTTTTTATTATCTGGTTTGCATAACGATCAGAATATTGAATGTTTTGCAAAGGTATAATGGAAGAACTATTTTTTTATGAATTCATGTTTTAAATTAGTAAATTTTCGTTCATAAAAGAAGGGTGAATGGGTCGAGGTTATCTGCGGTTATAGGCAAGGTATAATTTGATATATAATTACCAATTGTATTATTGTATAGTTAAACAATTAATTATATAATTGAGATAATTATATAACAAGTAATATGAACCAATTGGATCTTAATTAGGTAATAAAATGATTAAATAAAATTTATTTGAGCTGAAGTTCTTTAATTTTTTGATGAGATATAGATATTCGAAAATCATTGAAATAAATAGTTGTCATGTTTGATTTTAATTCCTACTGTGATGTTATTTAATGTAATACGACATTGTTTAATGTAATAAAAAATTTAAAGAAGTAAAACTATCGCTTTTCTTGGAACAAGAAATTTTTGAAAAAAGATCAACAACAATTAAGATGTTTGTAAATATTTTTGTTTTATTATACAAGATACTTATCCCTAAAATACTTAGGTATTTATACATTCGTTATAAGATGAATAGTTCATTAATAAAGAGCCTTTTAATATCTTTTGTAAATGTATCTAAAAATACCATACGCACAGTACGTAATATAATTTATAATTTACTTTAATCTAACGATATAATTTTTAGCAAAAATTCAATTACATATATTATATATATATATATATATACACATATATATATATAATATATATAAGATATATACATAATAATTAAATTGTAAAAATGTAATAATTCCAACAGCCAAATAATTCCAACAAACAAAGTAAAATGATTTGAAATTTTTATAAAATATTTCGATCGATCGCGATTTTTTTATGCCTGGATGATTATTTATATATAACTGTGTCATACAATTGTACGGGATATTCGACAATCTGTACACCAACTACAGATATTCCTCGATTTACAATATAAGGCAGTTGATTAAAATCGATCGCGAACACATTTTTCAATTTCGACAAATCTTGTTGTATTTATAAGCTCTTTCCACCTTTAAACATTAATCGAAATTCAGACTTATTCGTTGATCAGTTATTTTTATAAAGAACATTACACGTGTCGGGGAATACTCATAATTTGTGTCATAATGGTGCGTTTATTATTGTGCTAATGAAAATTAATATCTAAGGATTGTAATAACGTTGTTATTTGAAGAGGGACATGTAAAAGTTCTACAATCATTTCTAGAATTGAAAGATCAATATGTAAATATGAGAAACGTGAAAAATCATTATATATGTGTGTTCTAAAAGTTCCTTTGGGTATACAAAGAGATATAGAAGATTTTATTTCATATAATCCTTGGCATTAAGCAATATTAAGATACTTATTTAAATCGTCAAAGTGTAACTGTAAAATGTAAAATGGGGCATATTTACATATTTATTTCTCTGGTTTACACCAGAATACACGTTCATATCGTCGAAGATTTTCTTTCTCAAACGTTGGGACATCAACTCATTGTTATCCGTGAAAATAGCTATGCTGGAAGACTAGATTAATAATGTCTACAAAGTTTAACAGTAAATTCTATAAAATTCAACCACTTTGTTCAAATAGAATCAAGTCGTGATCAGCCTGCACTTCAATGAGTAATATTTTGATACGACGTACAATGTTCTCATCTTTTAACAAGTATGATTATTTCCATCATAGATACAAAATTTTTGCAATCGAATCAAGTAGATCACAGAAATCATCCATCAATTTATCATTATCATCGCTTTTGTTTTCAGTAATTTTTGCAATTAATGGTAATTTGGATTTACAGCTGCCTGATTGAGTAGATTTGGCATCGATATAAAATTCATCAGTTTATCCATCTTTATCATCATTGGATCCAATACGTTAGAGTTTCGTGCTAAGTTTTTCACTCGTTTTTGTCTCTAGCAATTTTCTTTGGATTTATTCTTATGTACAATTATCTAATTGAGTGGATCTAGTATCGACGTAACCGTCAATTTCCATCGTAAAATTCCAAAGACTCCCGTGTCTTTGACGTGCAAGTCAAAATCCCGTTTCAAAGTGTAGGCGGTTGTAGTTCGATTCGTGACAAATTGTGTATCTTTGAACGATCACGAAGCTCGTTTTCTGAACCTGCAGGCTACAGGCGAGGAGTCACGTTATCGCACGATCCTCGAGAGTAAAACGAATCTCGATCAGAAATGTGAGAACGGCTGATCTATCAGATACCATGATCGAATTCATGATATCCCTCGGCGCCAGTGAACACAACGTCTACCCAAACTCTCATTGCCTCTGGACTCGGGGCCATTAAATGGTACAGTCTAGACGACGTTTTGATGATGAAAGTCAGTGATGGCTGCGGCGATCGTACGGTGTTCATGTGGTCCACGTAGACTTCTTCGATCGACTAAACATGAAAGAACATTTCGCATTAACATTTTACAACAAATTTCCTTTTGATAGAAAAAGCTTTTAGCTAGTTTTACAAGCGCAGTGCCGTCGTGCGTTGCATTACACACGGTAAACTCTCTTCGTTTGTCTCGTTTCAGTTTTTACGAGTACAGGTCGCGTTTTAACCCACTTGACTCTTCGAATTAAGCGGTCACAAGTGTAATAGACACCACGGAAAAATTTATCGTTTTCTTCAGGGATCAGAAATAACAGTTGTCTCAAACATTTTTACGAGAGAAGTTGCAAAATGTGGAAAAGTTTCCGAAGGCAACGTGATCAAAAAATTTGGATTTTTAAACGATTTTAACAAATAACGATTGTGAGTAATTTGATCGAAAATTTGTTTCGTTGTTGATGATCATTATTAAAATAATAATCATTATTAAATTAAGGTCGTTTATAGTAGTTATTAATGAAAGAAATTTTATGTTGATTGTTCATAGTGATCATATCATATGTATTTTGCAGTACACAAGTCTATTTTTTGAGCAGATTCTTTGTAATTAAATAATAAAATATTATTTAATTTTTTTAACTGTCAAACAAGTACAATGTTTTGTCTTAAAACTTTTCAACAAGGACGTAGATAAATGATATAAAAATTTATTATTCACTATATTCGTTCGATATATTCTATTAAATAATATGTTATTTGATTTGTAAGAAATATATACCTGGAAATATATCACCCCTCGCGCCTTTCTGGACGAGCTGTCGCTGTAATACGACAACGTCTTCCTCTTCCGGTCAAAGACGAACCACCGTTTGTTCCAGTGATGGAACTTCTTGCTCATTTTCGACAAGTAACCACTGCAACTGGTCGTATCGACCGTGACATCGTGTATTAGAGGTAACTGGTGCCCGGCAGTCTCAATATGATGCCTCAGGTCCAGCGACTCCGACTTGATGGGAAGGTATCTCGTAAGCGGCCTCTGCGCCCATAAATCATTGAATTTACGAACCGTGAAACCAACTGTCAGGTTGAACGACAATACTATTACGCGTCGAAATGCGTGAAAAGTAGAATTCAGAATGATGCACGCAAATCATTCCGTTTTAACGCATATGCCATCAGCCAAAATTGTTTGCCTTTTGACTGGATTTAATTTAATCTGATACGTGAAATTTATACGGGATGGACTATTGAATTGCGTGAAAAATATTATGTTACAATATGTAAAAGTGAATCTATGTCTATCTAGTTGTTTGTATTGTCGACGATAGTCGAAATACAAAAATATTTAAGAATGATTTGTTTAATCACGAGATTCAATAAAAACAGTAAAACAATAATAATAATATTATATATTCTCTCTAAATATTTGCTATCATTGCCACTAATATGTTAATTCAACTTGTTTGAGGAATATTTTTCACAATATCCTGCATATATATTATATATGCGTTTTATTATATTTTTCACAATATAATAAAACAACGTACACAGTTTATACAGTGTACACAGGTTGCAAAATGCTTCTGCAATGGCTTCATTATTATCTTTACATCTATCGTCAATTGGAAAATCCATTGACATACTTTAATGACCTCGGCGCGTCATTTATGATCAGTGACGTAGTCGACAGTGAAGCTTCTTATTCGTCGAGTTACGATGAATAACCGGCATATATAAATATCCGAAATATTTTATGTCAGAATCAGTTACTTTGATATTATTTTACCATCTCATTTTCCAAATTTTAAGCGATAGTATATTATTGCGAATTCCTAAGGTGACTCTTGGTCAATTGCACAATTGTAAAATAAATATACATTAGGAAAATACATTCATTACAACTTTGAATAATAATGCACTCGATAAAAGAAAAATCTACTATGAAAATTTACCTTTGAGTACGTAAGAAAAGGAATATATGTACACTATTGAGTCAAATCTGACCCACTCACGGCAAATGGAGTATCTGCCCAGAATTATTAGAAAAACCTGACTGATGTGTAATATATGCACCTGCAGTTTTGCCTTTTCACGATGTTTGACCGGTTGCAATGGTCCAAGAGTGTCCATTTCGCTGGAGGTTTGTGAAAGAGGACGACTTCCGTTTCCGTCGACTATTCCTCCGCTGTTGTTGCTAAGTCTCTCGCCTTCCATTGATGTTCTTCGATCGTCTCTCATCTGTAACACAAACGAGCGTCACGTATAAAATTAATCACCGTTTATATCGTACCACGCGTGAAGACTTTGCCATCAAAATCAACTGAACTGATCCACCACTTGTTGACTCGAATCAGTTCAGCAGGCTCGCTCTTCCACAAATAATCAAGCCGAGTCTTTTCAACATTTAAATAATCATTCGGTCGGCAAACAAACACATCAAAATCTTCTTCAAACAGAGAAGAGAAAAAGTGTACAGTTTCTAATCTGCATTCGAGCGTTCTGGCGTGTTTGCGTGTACATATGTGTTATATTTATAAACCGTCAGATCGAGGAGCGTGCGAACCACACCTGTCCCTCAAGAAATCGCTCCTTTTTTTTCTCCTCGAAAATGAAGAGAGAGAGAGAGAGAGAGAGAGAGAGAGAGAGACAGACAGACGGACAGAAAATAAAGAAGACTTTCAAAGATAATCTCACAATTGATTAGAGAACTTTCTCAGATAATTGTTTCTACTCTTCTTCTTGCTCCGGAGAAAAGAAGGGAGATATTCAAAGGCAATCTTATAATTAGACTGCGGAAAATTGCACACGATGCAGGTAATATGTGTGTAAATATAAAAAAATATGTAAATAAATATATAAATAAATATAAAATATAAATATAAAAGAATATGTAAAATATCCAAAGTCAGTTAGTTAAGTAACGGCGTTTTTTACGACTTACGGTTCTATATCTTTAATTACATCCTCAGAAAGATGAATTTGCATAAAAATTCCATTTCAAGAGAAAGAAGAAGGGGAGAAACTAAAGACCGACAAAGATAATCTGGTGATTGATCGAGAAGAAGACGGAAGCAATTGGGGAGGAAACTTCCAACACCTGTCGTGTTATTTCTTTTCCATTTCGAACGTCGACGAGTGGCGACAGAACGTCAAAGTTTCGCTCGCGGTCTGGTAAATTTTCATTTCGTGCGTTCAAGTAACGACGGGAATTAATGGATTGCTGGAAATAACTCAAACCGACGTTCGTTGGCTAGCGGCAGGCTGGTTAAGCACGTTTAACGAGAAAAATTTGTGCGACGAGGCGAGTCAGCGTGAAAGAAGAACGACGCGCGGGTGAGAACGACGACTCCCCGTTGCCCTTTGTCTTTCGTCGTTCGTTTGTCGAAGGGCTGATGCCCCGTTTTGTGTCTCGCTGAAACGTGCAACCCTCTTCGAAAATATAAATGCGTCACGCGCTCTGGCTCGAACGATCGGGGAGAATGGATTTCAATTGAATTTCCAGCGAAATCGAAATTTCACGTAACAGCGTTCTTTCTTGATCAGCGTTTTACTTTTCCTTCGTTTTTTTGGCTTTACTATTTTGTTGAAAACTGAATGTTGGAATTGGCAATTTTTATAATGCAAATTTAACCCGACCAAAATTATTGCGTCGATGGATATGGAGTGTCGTTTTTTAAATCATACTTTAATCGTCATACATGTAGCGGTCAATGTAATTATTTAATTGCATTTCTCCCATTAAAAAATTTCAAATTTGTAAGAATCATTAATTTGAAAATTTAAAAATTTTCTTGGAATGAAGACCTGTTACGGTGTTACGGTTTAATATGTACCACATGCATTAAAGTAATAATTGTATATATTATTTCTCGTGTTATATTAGCGAGCATATATCTAAAACATTTCAAATACTGGAACATGCCATTTATAATCTAAAAATACATGTTTCTTCATTGTAATGTCTGCCTCGAAGATTGTTCTTTACGTCTATCACTATTTTTATCGCCAAGTATAACATACCGTTCTCACAAGTCTCATAAATTTTGTAAACAGTATAATCTTTCATTTCCTTCTACGATAGATGAACAATATCAATAACATTATTCCGTCATTGTTCGAAATATTTACAAATTAATTTATCGCAAAGTAAACAATCGAAGCAAATAACAAAATTCAAAATAACATTAATTTATTAACTACGTAATATTTTATCGTAATATTACACAGGTACTACAGTTTCTTTAGTTTTCATAAAATTCTAAAATCTACGTAGACGAAATAGTGACAGAGGGATATTAAGCAATCTTTGGAATTTATTATTACATTAAAAAAAAATTTGACAACGTCAATTGATTGATAAGAAATTATTGATGAAATGTCGCAATGCTAAATATGTTAAACTCGACATAAGAGAAATAAACGGATAAAGTTCATAAGATTTTGTATAAATCACCAAGTAATTCTACTCGTCACTTACTCGTCGTCTACGAACGTGCTTCTTCTTGGTCTTGTTCTTCATGTAACTCATCCACATCAGAGACATTCTTAACTCCTCTATTAAACACTACTTCCAAACGAAGGAGTCAAACGGGACAGTAGAACTACTATACAATTACAAAATATCTTTCCAACGACTGCTACTTTCAATTAATTTCAGTACTCAGTTTTCTAATTCTAATTCCTTCGAATAGAAACGAATGAAATAGAGAAGAAGCTTTTGGATGAATGAGATCAGACACATAGACAAAATATCTTCCAGCGTTGACGAACGATAAATTCCTTAATGAGTGATTAATTGTAATGATTTTTCAGTTTTAGTACTCGATTTTTTAACTTAATTTCCTCGACTAAAAACAAGTCTAGTTCCAGTTAAACGTGGGCCAGACACACAGACGCGTCGAATCCTCGAAACGGGATGAACGACAGCGAAGAACTAATGTCTGCGAACGAGCGTCCACCAAGCTGGTCCGCGCGTTAAAACGCTTCATCTCCCCTCCCTTCTTTCACAAAATCTTTTCCTACACTCGGAAAATCGGTGGCTCATTCACGAGAGTAAAATCGTTCGTGGTAGAGGACGTGGCGATGACCACGCGCTTGTTTAAGAAAACGGAAGGCGAAGTTGTTTCTGCGTCGAAAGGTTTTTGGGCAACCTGCGTCATTCGATTTTATTTGAATTTTACTTGGCATCGTGCGTTGACGTGAAAAAATTTATGTAGGATCGTAGGGTTGTGTAAGAATTTTGGCTTCTCTTTCTTTCACCAAATCGATCTCGCATTGTTCTTTCGTTCTTTTATCTTTATTTCTTCTTTTTTCTTCGTCGAAGGTTGAAAGATGTTGGAAATATGAATTGCGCGCGGTGTGCACAGAAATTGTACAAGTCGACTTCACTCGACTTCTCGAGTTTTATTCAGCGTGAAAAAATTTACACACGATCGTAGAGTTGCGTGAGTATTTTGGTTTATCGTTCTCTGATCGAATTCCATTGTCCCTTTGGTTTTCACTTTTTCTTTCACCTAAGACTGGAAGAAATAATATCTAAATCTGAAATGGGATAGATGAAAATTATATAAAACGATTTTACTTGAATTTTATTGAGTTTGAATCAAAAAATTTACAAAGGGTTGTAGGATTACGTAAGTCAATGGAAACAATTTTATCCTTGGTCGAATTGAACTCATTGTTGCTTTGATCTTTTTCCTCTTTTTTTTTTTTTTTTTATTGGAGATTGGAAGATGTTTAAAATGTGATTTGCGCGTGGGTGGAAATTTTATCCGAGCTTTATTCGACGTGAGAAAATTTATGTAGGATTGTAGAGTTTCGTAAGAATATCGGTTTATCGTTCTTTGATCGGTCCCATTTTCCTTTTATCGAAGGTTACAGGGACTTTAAAAAATTTAAAAGTTGCGAGTGGAAACTCTATAAATCGATTTCATTTAAATTTCTTTTGACATTGAATTCGCAAGGTTGCGTAAGTTGATGGAAATAATTTTCGTTTACTATTTTTTGATCGAATTTGTTTCATTGTTTCTTTATTCTTTTCTTTTCTTTGAAGATTTTTTTTTTTTTCGTTTTTTACCGAAGATTGAAAGATGTGGGAAACGTATTAGTGCGAATGGAAGTTGTACAAATCTTTACTTTTATTGTCTTGAAATGATCAGTTTGGAAGATTTTGAGTTAGGTTGAAATGACACTGGGAAAATAGTAAAGTTCCTTGCAATCTATTATGATATATTATATATGAAAAAAAAGTTATTAGTATTTTTTTATGCGATTTACGAGTAGATTGTGAATTGATTTATGGAAAATTTCGAAATACAAAAATAAAGTATAACTTTATTTTTATTTTAATTATAATTTTACTTATTTAATTCTCGCAGTATTGTATTCGTAAAAATTTAAATTTGTATTCACAGTCCTATCTACGAGTATCCAAAACTTTATAACTTTTGACGAGGTGTCAAAATTAAAAAAAGGTGTCATGATAAAAATTCAAGTTACAATTTTGGAACGGTTAAAATTAAAAATAGTATGTTTCTTCGTTTCTTTTTGAAATTTTTCTTTTTCAAATTCTTTGGAAATTCTAGATCGATATAGGATATTTCTAGGGACTTCATACCTCATATGTTCCAAATTTTTAGCAAAATTCGATAAAATTGCTAGTTTCCCCTCGACTTCGAACTTTCCACGTTACGTGCGTAATTAAATTATATTTGTTAGATATTTTCTTGTTTCCGTAGCTATAATTGTAACAGTGAATCATTGAAAAAGGTGGAACAAAAGTAACACTGAAAGAATTCTGTGCAGATTGAAACGCTGAGCTGGCTAAATCAACAACGTGACAAAAATAAAAGGAGCAGCGACAGGAAATTCATTTTTCCATCTGGCAACAAATTGAAAAGTAATTTCTCTTCTTATTGCTTAACAAAGGCTTTGTTCTGAAACAAATTAAAATACCTTCCCTCGTCGCAATTACGCCAAGAAAGCTTCTCGATGTTACTATAATATTGTTGTCTATAAAAACGATATTTAACTTTCCTCTCACTGAGTTAAATATTAATTAAGGAAAACTCGAGCCCAAAGTATTTTATAATCCCTCCAGATGACTGTGGCCATTGTGTATAAGAAATATCATTTATATATAAAAGTTTATAATTTAATTTAAAATATATAATATATAAAAATTATAGAATTATCATCATATTGCGGATTTTTATGCAATTTTTATGAAATTTGAAGGAAGATTTTTAGGAAATTTTTACAGTATTTACTAAATAAAGAAACTTTCTACATTAATTTAAATTTTACGTATCTTTGGATTTTATTATTTTTACTTGTTTGTATTAAATTTTAGACAACGCCTGTCGTAAAAGCGTTGAGTGGAAAATGAACGTTCGTTCGTTATTCCCGCACGGAAATTGGGCCGATTTTGTAACATTGACGCATCGAGTCCTAGATACGCGAGTATCATCGCCAAAATACATCGCTGCGACGAAACCATTTGCCCCAGAATGTGCGGATATTTGTGAAATACGTACTCGAAAGTCTGTGCTTCTCCTCGCTACTATAAATTACGAAAACGTGTCTTCCACGTCGTGATTCGTTTGTTGATAAAGTCGTCTCGCGTGCGTGAAACAAAAATGCGTTTTACAGAAACCGCGAAATCGCTCACCACGAAAAGTAATCCCGCTTTTATAGGGGCGTGAGCGTAAACTTCGATCGTACGAAATACGTGAAAATTTTAAACTGGGAGTTTATCAATTTTGAACGCATTCGCGAATTATACGCGAATCTGTTTGTAATTCGTCGTTTTAGCTAGTTGGATAGTTGTTACTGTTTTCACAAATTTTCTTCTTTGCTGTTTTAACGTGTGTATATCTCAAATGATAATATAAAAACTCAGGAGTATGAGTATTTGTTAATAACACATTTAGTTACTTTATCGGCAATAATAGTTGATATGATTGATAGTAGTTGATATTAGTAATAATAGTTGATATTATAATAGTAATAATATTTGAAATATTTTCTCGCATAACACAAATAGGTTTCAACCCACTACCTGTAGAGCATATTGCGTGTTGTACTTTGAATTATTTCTACATTTCTGCATTTGTATCTACAAATTTTCTACAAACACATGAAATTCCGCAATATTCATTTTCATTAATAATCCACTTTAACTATTAATTAAATTTAAATATTAATAATTTACTTAATAATTCAGAGATAATGATAATTCGCATGGAAAAGGAACAATCGAGTTCTCTTTCGTTTTTCCTCCTCTCTTCCGAGTTTGAACTCTTGTCGTTAACTAACCGAGGGATCATTTCTAGACGCGGTCCTTTTAGGAACGGAACTCGTAAGCGAAGAATTTTGCTCGTCGAACGTCATCGGCGCGAATTTGTCCGTCGTTTATCCTTGAAGCGCAGTAAATTCAGAAAATGCCGATACCTATCAAACGTGAAACGATAATAAACCGACAAACGCGCAGTCAAATATCGCGCGCGTATCTCCAGGCTCAAAATCTCGTTTCCGAAACGATCGACGAACGTGTTTGCGTAGCCAGGGTGACGCGCGATTCGAGGAAAATGCAGTTCTCCCTAGGGAAGGCATTCGTAAATCGTCACGATCGTACGGGACCAAAGCGACGTCGAGTTATTTTTTTCCGTATAACGATGCCCCGAAGAATTCGGCTCGCTAACTTGGTTCGCGCCAACCAAGAAAAATCTTTACGGTTGGCCGTGAAGAACGCAGCGAATCACTTCCTCGAATAATTACACGGAGGTCGACGATCGTGTTTGCATCGTTCTGCGTTCCGCGAATGCGTCTGTCTTCGCGCGCTTCTCTTCCAAAGCTGTGATCATTTTTTTTCCACCACTGCACCGAAGCAAAAATCGCCTTTTATCATTATCCCTAGTGAAAGTTGTCGATCAAGCGTACAGATTCGAAATTCGAGACATCGTGGTACAGTGGAACTCCGTTTATTTGAATTATAAATTATGATTGTTTTATTTATCTGAAATCTTGATTCTTGTTGGTTGAATCCACTTGAACTCCACTCCACTTGTTACAGTTACAAGAGAGGAGATTATTATTTCTCGACGAGTTCTATGAAGCGAAGTTCTACCGTGTATCTATGTGTTCGAAAGCATCGAGGTCTTATATTCTCGCGTATTTCAAGCAAATGCAACGGTATTTTATTTTACTATTTCACTTCGAAGGCGCAGCTGTGTCAATTGAATTACGTAATTACGTAATTCAATTATCCTACGTTGCATTTCAATCGCGACACAATCGAATTATGTGAAGCAATTCAATATTTTTCGATTCAATTGTTAACGAGCAACTATTCACGAGCGTGATTGAATTATTTTGTGGAGTTGTCGTGAATATCGAGAACGAATAATTTGACTCGATAAAAAGCTTCACATCGTATTGGCCACGATATTTGTTACATTGCAGTCATACTTCTTCAAAGCTGAGATATTCTAACGATCGTGAATGCAAGAAATGAAGTTGAACATTCCGCGAATCTTTCTCTCTCACAAGTAGATCGCAAATTCCTCGTGAAAACGAGTTTCACGTACGAAGAATTTCGAAAATACGTGGGTAATTTAAAATCTGTGTCTTTCGTCTCATTAAAAGACACAAAGCTACTCTTTGACCCCGGATGAAATCATTGAATTCGTTAAGTATAGTAGTCGCCGGTCGTAATTACTGAAATTAGCCTGTCTAAGTGAATGTTCTGGATCGTCGAAATGATCGAGCAAATTAAGATGCACGCGAGCAATTTTTCTCGTTTTGAAAATTTTTCAAGCTTGAGAAATGCTTGTTTAATCTATTAATTCTATGTTGCTTTTTTACATTTAACAAGCTACGTGCGATTCGAATAGTCTACGGATTTTACGTAATTTCGTATTTCAGTGAATATAATGATTAAAGAAATGGAGCCCAAATATAAACATTTGTTTCGATTACTATTAATTGTAACTCGTAATAAACAGATTACGAATATTTATGAATTTTCGGGAAATTTAAGATTCCAAAAATCTACAGAATGCATATAATATGCAAATATATATAAGTAGAACACTTATTATGACAAATGATTTAGATCCTATTTCTTTAATTCTGTTCATAACAGTATAAAATTGTACAATACATAAAAGTATCCCAACTTTGACGTTATTCAAATTTTCTGTAAATGCATAAAAATGTGCAGTATTTTTTATTAACATTTCGTGCTGTTATTATTACTAATAATAAATATAACATAATAACAAAAACTATAAGAAGTTTAGATTATAGAAAACTAATGATATTTACAAATTTGGCGATTGATGAAATATAAACTAATGATTTAAATTCGCGTAATTTCGAAATGTGGAATCAATATAATAATTTGTAACACTTTGATTGCACCTATAATATAAATAATTTCAATTATTAATATAAATAATTTAATCGTTTGTAACAATCGCGATAAGCTTTCCAAATTTGCTACTTTGCTGCGTTTATTTGTTTATTAGTCTTTCTAACGCATCTTATACAAACCGAACTGATTCGAATCTGAACGAACATCGGATGACTAACCTTTGCTGAACTTTTATCGGCATCGCACGGTGAACACAGAGATAAATTTAGGAGGCTAGACTTTTGTTTGCTTTTTAACGATAGAACGTTTGAGCTAGAACTCGTCGGTATCGATTGATTTCATGCGGAACAAAATTCTCTACAATTATCGACTTTGGGTTAATGTATTAAAGGAAAACGTGTATCAATATCGATACTTCAAACTTCAATATAAAAAAGAAGTTGATATTTTTATCTGTTAATTTAAAAGAGTAAATGTATCTGTTATAAAATTGAATTGATAGTTGGTTCTTCTTTTGAAAAATCAATAACTTTATTGTGAAAAAATTATTGATTGATTATCACAAAACAAAGAAACAAGAAAACTCAGATATATGGGGGAAAAAAATAAATCTATCTGAAGATAAGAAGAAGAATAAAGTTCTATTTTAATTCCGAAGTCTAAAATATCTGAAGATAGAGATTCGTCACAGTGGCGGTTATTTTCGATTATTAATGATTAACAGATTATTAAATTAATAAATTAATAAATTAGTACAATTAGTAAATTAATAAAATTTAACAAACACTCTAAAATATCTAAAGATAGAAATCTAGTAAAAATAGAAAAGATAGAAAAGATAGAAATGGGTCATGTTGCATTCACAGTTATTTTTAACAGAATCGTGATTATTAACGATCGGAAAATGACTATAACAATAAGCATAAGAGAATTACAAGCAGAAATATCTTGGCAACTAGACGAAATACTAATGATTCTATTCTAATTCGCCGTAGACCAGCTTTAAACGGTTACGAAGAAATCTCTATGTCACGGTAAATATTCGATTCGTCACGCGTTCGATCGATTTAACCGTTTCTTCAAACTTTAATCACAGCGAATTCCCAGAACCTGTTTATACCTCCTAGTCGAAAACGTGCATTCGTCCTCCGTCAGTATCGATCGAATGTCCCTCTGCAGTATCATTTTTCATTTCCCTTTCTTGTTTTCAAAGTAGAAAAAAAGGAACTTCTTTGCGAAAGTTGATTAATCGTTAATCGATACCCTTTATTGCGGAACTCTGAATACACAGTTTTGCTTCACGAAAGTGTTTGAACGCTTACTATAAAGAAACTTTCAAAGAAAATATTGTGTTTGTTGCATGAAATATCCGGAAATTTTATTAACGTTGCAATGAGAAAGAAACGACTATTATGATGTATTATGATTGTATGATTACAATTTGAAACCAATCTAAAAATAGATATTTAAAATTTACGTATCCGTATATTAGTAGTAAACAAAAAATGGTTTAAAAAAAAAAAATATATATATATATATAAAATTATTACTCAATTATAATGAAGTTAAATTATTAAATTTAATTATTAAAGTATTTAAACATATATATATATATTTATAATTAATAATTAAATTTAATAATTTAACTTCATTAAAATAATTGAATAATTTAATATATACATTTGTATTAAATATCTCGCAATTCCTACTTTTTAAATATGGTTCAAATTTAACTAATATAATCACGATAGTCAGATCTCATTACTGCTAATGAAATATCAAAATGTTTTATATAACACACATGATAAATGATAAAAAAATTCTTGGAAGTGTTCAGATATTTTCGCGAGCATCTAGAATTCGTTAATTCTAAAGAAAAAAAGAACTAATCAAGAGATTTTTCTCATGTACTCACGTTATCATTTTGGAGCAGACTGTAGGAATTATTCGAAGGTCCTGGACTGGATGACGTAAGTTCCGAAAGTTTACTAGGAGACAATTTCTCGCTGGTTCCACCCTCTGCACTGTCGCTGCTTCCACTGCCGCTACAAGTTCATTCGTATCGTTAATTGATTTCTATTTTCAGACGAGATCGTATTCTATCGAGAGAATATGACATACACAGTTATTTTCCTATCGTGGCAATTTTTAAATTCATCTTTAAATTTCAATTTTAAATTCTCTATAGCACTATATATGGTTATAAATATATATATATAATACTACATATAGTATTATAAATTCTCTACAACACAACTACATAAGTAACCATTGAAGCAAAGTATCTATTTCATCTTTTCGCTCATTTCCATATTATTCTACTCTGTCATTTTAGCATTGTACATTGCACCAAAAGCAAAAAACACTTACGTACGCGACCGTACCGTTTTTTCCCGACAAGCAAAAATAAACTCAACCATAAAGATTTCGACATTCCCGTTGAATATTTGTTAAATACTGAATATTCAATATTGAAATTGAATATTTGGCTTTATATTCCACGTTTACTTTTTGCCACGCTTTGAACGTGTTGAAAGAATTTACGTCTGTCATTAATAACAAAATCTACGGTGATAATTTTCGTACAGCATACGAACATATCAATTCTCTATCAACGTCATGTAACACATTTCGAAAACTTGTATATTTCTTCACCGTTGTATTTCATCAAATACAATTGTTAGTTAAATCTTAAATCGAAGTAAACAGTTACAATTAACCAACAATCCTTCTCTCTTGTAAGCAAGCGAGATTCTGTTTACATTGCTTAAAAGAAATCCGACGACCAACGACACTGACTCGAAGCCACGCCGACGGAAAAATTAAGCGAAAGATCAGCCATTAATAATTCATGGCACTGCGCAATCGGTAAGGAAGAAAGATCCCAACTGTCGTTAGCAAACGATTCGAAATTCTCGATCGTCAACGGTTCCTACGTATTTCGGCGGTTTATTTTCCGAGAAAACGCGGAAAATAAAGTTAGTTGGTTGGCAACGATTTCGAAGCAGCCGTAAGCACCGTGGCACGTACGGACCACACGAGCGGCGCATCCTCCTCAATCGACTCGCGTCGATCGAATAATCGTTCGCTTCGAATTATCACCGGTTTTCGTCTTACGCAATCCACCAGATGTGCTTCCTTCGAGCGGTCTACTCGTTTCGCGTGTCGAACTTCGGTCCCGTAAGCTTCGGTATCGCGCGTGGTCGCGAAAAAAGGCACAAGGAGACGGCAGAAGGCACTTCTAGCTGGCGAGGATCGCCACTACCGGCGAGGCCGTAGCCGCAGCAGGTATTATTAAAACCTAACAAGTACAAAGTGACTCGGTCGACCGGTTCGACGGTGCCACCAGCATAGCGTTTAATTCTTCTACAATGTTCAACCGTGCCCGACGACACTCTTTTCGATCCCGTTGCTATGGAAACGTTGTCCTTGGCCCCCCCAGGAACAGGGTCATCTTTTTCGTTTCGTTTGCTCGTTTTGCCGTGCTCTCGGTGTCCGTGGATGTGGTCATTGTCGAGAAGGTGGAGTCATGCGAGAGAAAAAGAAAAGGGAGGACAGAGACAGATAGAGGGATCGCGGGAGAGCGAGAATGAGAGGAGGATGTGTTTGCCTCGCCATGGACAGGGAAGTGCGGATCACGTGTATATAGGGTGATTTTGTTAGATGCCATTCTTTCTTCTCTTCTCTTCTCTTCTCTCATTGATGTAGGAAATTCGTCAAAATGATTGGTTCTATTTTCTCTCTTTCTTCTCGTAAAACCGGCACTCGTATATAATTACGATTTTTGGAGATATTTGTATATCTCTAGAATATATTTGTAATTATAGTTCAAACATCATATAATTACATTTAATTTGATAATATAACAATATTGTATAAAAAATTGTATTATAATTTTTAAAGATATATATAATAAATAAATAAATAAATATATATATATTTGATAAAGAATAATAATAACGACCCAGAGGTGTGAGTCATCAAATATATGTATGTATAAAGTGGCCATTGAAATGGAACTGTTCCTCTGGAACCTTGTCGAAATTTGAAAAGACCACTTGAAATAGAGGTCCTTTGATAAACGAGCGTAAAACACGAGATGAAAGGAGACAACGAGTAGGTCAGATTTATTCCGGCTATTAACCTTCTTCTTTTTAGTAAAATCGTACATTTAGCACGTGCTTCAGGCAAGAGTGAAATCGAATTCGATGTTAGATATAATTTATTTAGATATTAATGACGATCCTTCGCGAAATTAGAAATTGTGTGAAAGTTATCGCATATTTTATTTAATTAATTAATTTTGATACGTACGATGAATTCTCACGATTTTTACAACGTATTGTATTGTTTTCTTCGAATTCGAACAATATTAAACTGTCTTTTACTAGTTACGTATATGTATAATCATCTGAGAAATTAATAGACAGTGACGCCAATTTTATGTTCGATACAAAAATCTAATTTGAAGTTACACCTTTTTATTAAAATCCGTCAGACTTTCGATCTTTAACCTTTCACCTGTCAAAATCACGAGTAAAATAAAAGACCAAATCGTTGCAAACTTACAAGTACCGATGACGAAGCTCGCTTGATCGCGTTTCCAGAGGTCGGTAGCAATTTTCGTAAAGCCAGTCCTTGCTGGCAACGTAAAGGCGATTGCTAGTGAGGAAAGTGATTAAGCTGCACCCTCTGAGCCTAGCCTCGTTAAAAACGGACGCACCCACTTCCCTTGCGTTCATTCTCGTGCATTCTCCTCCCTTCGATTCGCACCCTTTCGTTCAACACGCGCGATCACCGTGCATTATCCAAGAAAATCCTTCAACCGCGTCTTCATCTCATTGTCAATCTCTTGTCCTCGTTGACGACACCTCTGTCTTTCAACGATAAATATTTCGCTTCGTTTCTCCTCGCTTTTTATCTCAATGGACCTGATGTTGTGTTTCCACCTTCGAAAAATGCACGCATCAGCGTGTGATATAGTTTCGCGAGATAGATAACACGTCACGTTGTTACGTATATATGGACCTTGGAGATTTCAGAAAATTTTCTTCGCTGTGTAATATACATTTACAGCTTTAGGTTCTTGTTATGTAGGGTAATAAGTAAATGTTGTGATTATTTGGCGTAATTATCCAGCAACGATGCATTTGTAATTCCGGTAACTGGTTTATGACAAATATAGTATAATACAAAATAATTTTATGATCGCGTCACCATATTTATATTTTATGGTAATATCTCTCGAAGAATATTCAAACACTTTCACTTTTGTCGTCGTTTTATATAACATATAGTCTATTATCACAGTTCCGTTTGTTTATAAAAAAAAAGAGTTGCAACTTTCTCTCTTATCACAATCTGCTGATTTAATCTGTAGTTCAGAAGTCAATAGTCACAGATAAAAAAAGTGGTATCGATATAATTGCGTAAGTAACAAAGCTGTAATAGCTTTGACAAAATACGATTCTTTGCGAATGAATTTTTAATTATTTAGCTTATAACTTCTTGAAGCTCATTGTATTCGTGTATTGCATCGTTTCATTTTCCACACAGTTTCTTCATTTACCACTGACGATTTCCTTAGGTCATCGATCGATTCCCTGGACTTTCTACTCGATTCTGTTCTTCCACGCGATAAATCTCAAAGCCACCCAAGACACTTTTACGAGTAGAATCTATCAAATAAATCAATCTTTATATCGCTTGGTTTATTACGCTCGTCGCGATGCTCCTTGCTTTGTTACGATCTTGCAAGTATTAAAAACGATGCATCGGTTTTCTTCAATAAACGCTATTCAAATTGCACCTGCAACTTTGATTTTTCATTCGATACCGCGAAATTCTATCCCTCGTGGATTCGTTTCTTCGCTTCGCGTTTCAAGAAAACTCCCGAAGCATGAAACACACTTCACTAATTTCCCCCTCGACGGATATATCCGTGAAATCTAACACGCTTCGTTCATACAGTTGCGTTTATCTTATCGCTCGAATAAAATTTCGAGTTTTTCTACCGTAACGGCGATTAAAGTTCCACGATTTCTTCATTATCAAACACAGCCACTCCGCGATCCAGCTCGTGCAAGCCACATGGAAGTTACGTCGATCAGTTTCACTTTACGAATTTCTGAATTTTTGTTCCAAAACTATACAATCAATCAAAGTTCAACTTCCAGTGGTTCTGTTGCTCTTCAAGAAAATCATTCGACACACGTGTGTTTTATTCTCGAAATCTAAACATCTGTTCATTCACAACTTGCGATTAAAGTTCGTCACTTGGAATTCTACGTTTAATATTCACGCAGAATCCTTTGTTCCGCGATATACATTTTTGAATCTGTTCCTTTCAGAAACATCTATCTTAAGGTGGGATTTCCTACAAGGCTCGACCCGCACTATCGATACGCTCTTGGCTCGATTAAATAGTAGTCCATTTAGTTTAGATTGTACGTATTTACATTACGAGCAATGCTCCAATCTCAGTTCGATCACGTTCTGCCAACGATTTCAGAATTTTAACGTGACGAGTTTCTAATAATAATTTATCGTTCATCATTAACCATTCTACAGTGACAAGAATTATGAGGAATTTAAAAATAGACTACTTTTTATGATGATACACATAGAGAAGTATATTCATGTTTTTTTTTTTTTTTTATATACTAATTTCAACAAAGTGTCTGACATGTTATTATCAAAAATCGTTCACTCGCTATATTTGGAGATTCTTTGAACTAAAAAAGATTGTCGATTGTTTTTCAATTTTGTCTTCTTTATTAATTGTCAGGTTTGAAGCGTGTTTGAAGTGAAGTGGAAGATAGAAAAAAAGAACAAGAACTTAATATTTCAGTAAAATTAGTACAAATAACAATAATAATAAAGGAACATACTTTGTTTAATTAATACGTTTCTGTCGCGCTAAAAATTATCTACTCGTAACAATCGGAAATTTCCTGAACTAACAGTTGCGTCGTCAACTGTTCTACAGTATTGTCTTCATTTTTAACGAAGACCTAGAAAGTCAATTGGCGCAAGTCATGTTCCATTAAAAATTACACTTTCATTGTCAAACTCTTCAATCAATGGAATAGTTTAGTTATAACGTTGCAATGATTAAATTCTCCCATCAACCGAAGATTTTGACAACAAAGAGGTATTTACGTGGCAGAAATTTTTTTGAATGAAAAGTGACTTGCGCTAATTAGCTTTCGAGTTATTCGTCACGTTGTAGTAACAGTGTGTATATTTGGAGCAACTTTAACAAAACGAGAGACAGAAAAACGCAAACGGAAGAAAAGAAACTTGCAACGTCGGGGGAAATCTCGAAGAGAAACGGTGTGTGTACTCTCAACAGATGTAAAAACCTAGCATCCTACCGCGAGTACTTCCGAGCCGGGCGCAATGTTTGAAAATTCGAATATCTCCGAGGAGTTGCACGACACGCTTATAGGAAATCCCACTCCGATTCGTCGAACCTGTTCGAACCGCGAACGCGCGTTTCCTTCAAATTCCTCTGTATACACTCGACACTTTCGTTAATCACAACAACACCAGGATGAGCACGAAACGACGTGTCAGCGTTGTTAGCTAACCGCGGAAAGGCAGCTCGCTGCAACGGATACCGTATCGCCTGATAACACCCCACCCAGTCGTGTCGAAGCAACGCGTGTGGGACAAGCAACGGAGCCGATAAAGCGTTTTATTGCCGGCGGCGCAATCGGCCGGACGATCTGCGATCGTGCGACGCCAATTCGGGGGCTTCCTCGCGTCGCGACGTTCGCGGCCGCGCCTTCTTTTTACCCACGAAGGCTGCCAACGACACCTTTTACTCTCGATGGGATTCCAGTTTCGCGAAACTGGCCGATTAAAAGTGACGAGAGACACTTCGCGCGAGTCGATCACGTGCGCCGTGTGTTTCTTGCTCCGTTGCACAACCTGCTGTTCCATTTACAAACTCGGGAGAGGAGGGGAGGGGAGGCAAAAACTCGGGGAGTGCTCGTTACTCGCGAGCGTCTATCAAGTGTCACGGATAGCCGCGTGTTTAATGCCCCTCAACCCTTAAGTGGATTTTTTTTTTCGTCTACTTTCGATAGCGATCTTTTCCAGTCGGAATATTATTTATAACGCTAGAACCATCGAAGTGGTCAAGATGACCGATTTATGATTTTTATTAGATAAATTTTACAAACGTAAAACAATGTATTTTTAGAGATTTAAGTGATTTTCTGCAAAGTAGATAAATTGAAGCTTTTCTCATACTTTTCAATTGAATATTCTTCAATTAAATCAGCCAGTTACGAACGGTATTTTCTTAATCGAGAAAGCCACGCGTTTGCCGTTTCCGACGAGCTCGTCGATGATTTTTTCTGTCACTAATTGTAAGCCTACAGATAAGACACGTTTGGCCATTACTGCTAAAATGTTCGATCACTAATAAAACTGGGCGGTTTCGTCATTCGTGTATACACACGTACAAAGAACATATTTATTGTACACTTACTAACCATCATTTTGAGCACTTTGGAACTCTCTATTGAATGTTACGTTCACGTTATCTGAGTTTAAAAATGTTTTATCAGATATCTATATGTCTTCATCTCCCGTTATCTGTTGCTTCTGCAAATGTTGATAAAATTATTTTAAATTCAACATGTTTTTCAATGACTTGCGCTTGGAACTTGGAAAAATGTAAAAATGGATTCTTTTTTGTACTATTCTATTACTTGTCCGTTTAAAATTATTTTACTGTTGCTTTCGAAATTTTTTAAATTATTTTTAAATATTCGTACTTGGAATGTAAAGAAACGTGAGAATGGAATCGTCGTTTCACAAAATTCGAAACACGTTTGTCGCTTTGTTATTTCTCTCAAGACGACCGAAGGCCATTTTTGTCGAGGAAATCCCGCGCGTGAACGTAGAACGGAAATCTCAGGATTCTGTTGTGCGATTCTCGAACACGAGTCACGCAGTTTTCGTCTGTTTTCGCTTTCTTTACGAAAACAAACGGAGAACGATTTGCATTTTAAAGGCAACGTGTGATCGAGCGTGTGTGACTCACCTTTCTGTTGGCCCCGTTGAATAACTAGAGGATTCTTCACCCGATTCAACACTGTTGAAAGACGTGCAGTTCATCTTTCTTTCTTCCCACTGCGATCGAACCTCGTCTTGTACTCTTCGTTTCAGTTCCTCCACTCTTCGTCTTTCTTCCGAAATTACTTGGCTGCCTGTAACACGAATATAGCGTTCTCGCAAGTTTAATTATTTAAATTAGTGTTTTAATGCAACTGAAAAAGGAAAAAAATCTTTCAGTTGTGTCAGCTTTCGTCTCGTCGAATTTTCGAATAAAGGCAGATTTAACAAACGAGAATACAATTTACAGAGATTATGAGTTAATTGACATTAATCTATTTGATAATTTGATGAGATTAAATAAGATTAACAGAGTTTATCATTCAAGGAATAGAATGACAAATGGAAAAATTGCTCCCTGAGATTATTGTTCCATTAATCCTTTTAACCTTGAGTTATATTTGTAAATCGATCGTTTTATCTGTAGAGACTTTTGAACTCGTATAGGTAAAATATATTTCAAACATGTTACACACGTAATAAATAATTCAAGTTTTTGAGTTATAGAGAATTTTCATCTTACGAAGATTCGATTGTATTTTGTTAAGAAAAAATGCTGTATGCTATTATTATTATGTGTGTTATAACAAATATTACATACTCTTTATATTGTTATATATTCATATTATATTGCAAAATTCATTTATACAAATGACAAGAGAATGATGTGCACGTGCAAATTAATAATTTACCTTGTTTCGCTAAATGAAGCTGTCGATTTCTCTCAATTTCCTTGAGGGACTCGATAGTCTTCCTTCCCAAGCTGCCCTGATTATTTACAATGGGAGAGTCAGTAGTGACCCTGGAGATCCTGTCGAAGTCTTCCCGGCTCGGAGATCGTTTCTCGTCGCCGTTCTCGCAAGAATTTTGCGCCAACTTTATCAGTTCTTCGTTAATCGCTCTAACTCGGTTTCGACCCTGTCGAAAACGACACGATAAAAGATCAAACACAAGAGAATCAAGAGAAAAAAGTCGGAGACGAATATTCCGTGATGCAGATTCAAATCTGCCAGGTTTACTAACTTCTTCCAACCGTTTCAAATGCGTCAGCTTCTGTCTTTCGAGGCTTCTCGCGTCTTTAGTCGCCGTGCTTTTTGCTTCAGATCTCTGCGCTTCCAAATGGCTCAGTCGAACCTTCCTGGTCTCTATTTTGGTCGTCAATTCGCTCAAATATCTGAAACGTCGCAAACGTTATTTGTCTCAGTAAATTTGTAGTAAACTCGATGGTTACGATCGATCCTCGTCTCGCAAGATATGTTTAAGAAACGTTAAGCAAGTTTTTTTTAATAATGGAATTAAATCTCACGTTTAGATTATCAGTGGAAAACCACTGTACTGTGGCGGCAATATTGCTATTTGCAATATGAGGCGAGAGGTCATTGTCTAGAAAAATTGCAATTAAAGGCGAAAACTGCAATTAAAAACGCGGATAAAATCTACGTGACTACATCTTCAGAATTAAAAATAAATTTATTTCGACAAGGAAGCAGAAAGTGAGAGTAAAAACGATCAAAGAAGGAAATAAGATAACAAGTAACGAAATAATTTAATCGCGCGTGAAATAGATTTACCTTTGTAATTCTTCTCTGGTCGCCAGTTTGCTCGCCTCCTCTTCCAAATGATGGAACTCCAAATCCTCGAAAGCCTTCCTCTCTGACTCGAGGATGTCTTGTTGAGCCATGAGCTTCTTGCTAATATCCTGTTGCGCGGTCTCGTCCATGCAATTCGCCAGTTCCTCCTCCAGACGGTAGCAAGCTTGCTGAGCCCTTTGCACTTTCTGTTTCGCTTCCGCTTGCAAATTCGCCTGGCTCGTGTTATCCTCGGCCATCTGCCTCTCCAATTCGTTTATCCGCATCTGCACCTTTATCTTTTCGCCCTCGTCCTGGCTGAGTTTCAACGATTCCGATTCGTACTCCGCGGACAGCAGCGCTTTCTCCAATTCGAGCTGTCACGCACAAAAAACATACATGCAAAGACAAGTTCCATTAGACGACGATCGACAGTTGGACATTATACGACGAAAAGAACGATACTGTGTTATCGACAACCTGTTCTAAATTTAGGAGTCGGATCGAAGAGAAGAGGCGAGTGAGCTTTCTCATGATACAATTTGTCATTCAGAAATGATCGACAGACGAGCGTTCGAACGTGACTGAATGAGGGAGAGGAGCAAAGCGCAGTGTCTTATCCCATTGCAGATAAACGCAAGAAAGTAAATAAATTTTAACTCAAAGGCAAACTCAGATAAGAGCGCAGCATTCGAGTTTTTTATTATTACTCTTTCTGTCGAAAGCATTCAGAGTTTCATTCACAAAATGTGAAGATCTACCACCAGAATAAATTGCAAACTACGTACGTAAATACAATACAAAAATTACTGTTACGAGCTATTGTTAACAATGCGAAATTAAATTCTTGCAACTATTCCACGCTAACGATATTAATGATAATTTTGAAAATTGCCAAAGTGCAAACAACACAGCGAAAATAAATTTCGCAGATAAAAAAATGTAAGAAGTGCGAAAGCTGCTGTGTACTGACAACAATGACGATATATTCTTTTTCGAAACAGTACCTTCGATTTCAAAAAATTGCTGAAACAACACGAAAATGAACTTCTGTATCAATCTGACAGGTAAAAACTAAAAATTGCTACACGACGAAATCTTTAATATCAGAAAGTCGCCGAAATACATCCTTGAAATTTTTCAATAAAAAAAGAAAACAACGAACCTCCCTGCTAATCTCCTCTTCCTGGATCTCGATATCCGCGACGCTCCTCTTCAACACGTCCATGTTGCCAAGGATATGCAGCTTCTCGTTCTGAAGGAACTCTATGTACTTCTTCCTGTCCTCCTGTTCGAGCTCCTTTCTTTCCTTGTCAGCTTTAGCCTCGTTTGATTTCGCGTTGTCCTTCTCCAGGTTGTTCTTCTTCGGGATGGTGCATATCTCTTTGGATTTCGAAAGCATGGTAAGCTGCTCGATAGCCTCTAGAAGGTCGTCGTTCGATATCGCCAGCTTGTTCTCGATCATTTCGCACGAGTTCGACAGCTGGCCGTTCTTCTTTGGCATGGAATGATTGTTTTGATTGTTATTCTGCACAGAATTAACCACCACGTTCTCGTACAGGCTCACGTTCCCGTTTATCGAATTGTCGTTGTAGTTTCGCGAATGCTTGCTCGATTGCCCGTTGATCCTCGTCCCGTTCAGTTGAATCGTTCCGTAAGTTTCTCTCGTTCTGTCGACTATCTGCGAGTAGTTCGCGCCGTTATTGTTGAACATAGATCCGTCGATCGTCGTGTTGTCGTAACTCGAGTTACGACCTTGCGAGATCGAGCCGGAAAAACTGTGGTCCCCGTTGCCAAGAATGTTTGGCCACATCGTCGATTGGTTATTGTTGTTGTTGTTCGGCGTGATCGTGTTCGAATGATCCTGCTGCACGTTCGTTGTCTGATTGTTCCCATGATTCGTGGTCTGATTGCGATGGTTGTTCGGCGCGTTGCCGTTTTGGAATATGATCTTCGAATTTTGCACGCACACGTTCTCGTACGAGGCCGAATTCGACTGCCTCGAGGCGTCGAAGGAGAAGTACGGTTGATTCTTCGAAGGACTCTTCGGGCTGTCGAATGGCGAATTGTAGCCGAGTCGCTTGTCTCGTGGCAGAGAGCCGTTCGTCTTGATTCTGTGAAAAGAGATGAAGATACTGTAGACTTACAGCCGTGTAAAATTGTACGTTAAGAATATTATTCAAATATGGATTTAAATCTACGTTTGTATGTACGAGCTTCTTATAAAAATATTATCGAAAAATCTCAAGAGACGCACTTTGGGATATAATTCGTTAAAAATTTTCTTGAAATAAGTTTATAAGTTTATAAGTGTTATCCAAATGAGATGTACGTACAGAATATTGAAGGAGAAGATTGCATAATTTTGCAAAAAATTCAATACATCTTTAATCTTCGACTATTATAGATATAAGATTGAAATTACTGTAGGCGATAAAATAATGATATCGCTACATTAAGGGTACATTAACTTTCAAGATAAACAAGAATTCCAATTAACGATACGTCAACTTCCAAGATAAACAAGAATTCTTCAAAGTAGCTTTACTTAGTATCGTGAAAGTATTACGAAACTAAATATTTCTATGTCATTTTGAAAGAGAACAAATAAAAATAGTTTTCCTTGCAAATTCAAACTTCCACGGTCTTGAAGATCGAAATTAAAAATTAAAAATTTTATGCGTCGACAATTTTTCATCGCAAATGTTTCGCGTCGGGCTCGACTCTTCTCGCATGCAAATAACCCATTCACCTATTAGGTTGCCTCGGCTTTTCGATGATGCTCTGCCTCTCGTACTCGGCGCACATAGCGAGGATCTCCTCGAGTCTCATTTTCTCCTGCCTCTCGATCTCCTGCTCCCGCAGCCTCTCCTCCTGCGCCTGTTTCCTCTTATTCTCCGCCTCTCGCCGTTTGTTCTCCGCCTCGATCTGTCTCTCTCGCAACTCCTCCAGCGAACAACCGCTGCCGATGCTAGGCGTTGGACTCTTCACCCGTCCGAAGCCTCTCTTCGGCTCGTTGTACTTCGGATTGCGATTGAACGCCGGGCTAGGCGGCTGTATCCTCTTCACGTTCGGGTTCGAGCCGAAACCCTGAGCCCCGGCCACGTTCCTCAAGTTTCCACCGCAGAAGTTCCCGTTGCCGTTGCAGATGTTGGGATTCGAGCCGAATTTTTCCAACTGAAGGTACTCGGTCGTGGTGGTCTTGGTGACGATTAAGCTTTGGCTCATGTCGTAGTCCCTCGTCGTTGTCAAGTCGTCGAGATCGTTCGATCGTTGACAGGTGAAGCTTCGCGACATTTGATCTCCTCCCTGATTGACGTTGTTCTTCGACATCGCCTGACCGTGGGGGTTCTGGCTGTTCTCGTTGTTGCTGTCTCTGTAGTACGGCTTGTAGGTTTTTAGGTAAGATTCCGCGGACGAGTACATCTGAATCTGATTGTGACTGGACGGTGAAACGCTTCGGTTAGGCTGATGGTTAGGCGTGCTGGATCTACTGGGCGTTCTGGCGTCCAGTCTCTGACGATTCTCGTCGCTGCAGCAGTTGGGCGAGGAGGAGGCGAAACAGCTGCTCGGAGATGACGTGCCGAGGAAATGGGCGGGTGAAGACGAATTGAAGGACGGTGTGTTCGAACGACTTCTGTCCAGGTTCGTCAAGTTCTGCAACGGTGAATTGTTGTTGCCATTTTTCAAGGAGACCAAGCTGGACGATCTCGAGTGACCGAGGATTTGATCGGCGGGCACGTTCGTGGTGATGGCACCCGCTGGGAAAACCTTGGGAGAGACGCAGTTATTTCTGCTTTGCTTCGATAACATTTCGAACTTTGTCAGTTTCCCGAGGAAACCCATTTCCTCGTCCGAGCAAGAATTTCTTGGCGACTTCCGCGGAGCGACTGGTGGCTTTCTTTCCAGATGATAGTTCTCCTGGAATTGGTTTTCCGGCAGTGAGAAGCTTATAGGCGCCATGGAGATTCTCGAGTGTGGTAGTACCGATCGTAGTTGTTTCGCCTCGGCCGGGTGGTTAAACCGCATGAAGTTGGATCTGCCGATCGACAGCATGCAACCTGAAACGTTAAATTTGCATTAGAAATCTTATTCGAGACGTAGCTGTAAAATTTTTGATATTTCATTTAATATTTTTAATCAAAAATAGTAGACGAAAGGGTATCTACTATTTTACTAAATTAGTAAATATTTTGTTCCGATAACGAATAATTCAAATATTCGAGTATTGGGAAAAGGGAGTCTTTGTTGTATTTTAATACCGGTGCCACAGTGACACATTCAATTTTGACCAATTCGTATCTGAGTCAAGGTCTTACCTTGAGCGAGTCTCACTGGTGAATTTATCGGTACACCATCGACTGCCGTGCTTCCATTTATGGGGTGAAGAGTGACCACGCCATTATTGTTTTCAATCGTGCAATGAATGGACTCGACGCCGGTACCAACGACAGAGATATCCGCATCTCGACTCGATCCAAGGGTTAGTTTACCTAAACAAAAAAATTACGCGTCTTAAGAAAGTGTAATGTGTAAAACTATATAAATCCTGTGGTTTAATAATCACAAGTCTCTTTATTACTCTAATAGGTATTTTTACTTATTTGCTCAATATTTGGCAACTTTATATATATATATATATATATATGTGCAACGTCAGCCGCGAAAGCGTCAAGAAACTTAGCATTTATTTTAGAATATTTCAGGACAGGTAAATGTGCCATATTTTTAGAAAACAGAATTATATTTAACAAGAGCAAGGAGTAAAGTATAAAATACATTAGTACAGCGAAGAATAAGAAAGTAGATTTTTGTTCGAGACTTTTAAGAAAATCAAAGTTGAGAATTCATCGAGCAAACGTGTACGCGACGATCGCTCAAAATATTTTATAACGAACGCGGGAATAATCGATTCTGCGTGGAAAAATCTATTCGAAAGATATCCTCGGGCAGAACGAGGTCTGGAGAGCATGCGACGAAAATAAGCTGGAGTACACCAGCGCGCTATATTTGAGAATAATGTGGCAATTCGATTTTCAAGAAGTACGAGATACGTACAATTTTAACCATTATTCTAGATGACAAGCAGACCGGTGCCAACGTAATTTTGAAAGTCTAACTTGGAACGAAAGCATTCTCGTAACTGTGTTTGTTGCTTTCATCTTCGCAATTAACAACCATTTTGGCTTTCGAAGCATTGTATCTTAAAAGCTTTGCAGATATTCTGTACGTTGGATACTGAGTGGAAAGTTCGTTCTGGTTTTCGAGAAATATGCAAGCTTCGGATCTTTGTTATATAGATGAAGAGAAATTAAATTGAAATTTAGTTGAAATTTAAATTTTTAAAGAGAAATTGAATTTTTTTCACAGAAAAAGATCCACGGTAGCAGATAATTGAAAGATTGAAATTTCCTTTTTACGACGATCTTCTGAAATTTATTGTACGTTCTTTTCTGTGAAAGTTATTGAAGAGTTTTTAGAGTATCGATAATTTTTCAACGCACGAAAATTTTCTACAATTACTTAACTATCTTTTAAACTTTTGTCCGATGCTGTACTTTTTCACCTTTAAATTTCCCACGAATGTGTAAAACCTCGCTTGTATCGTTCCACTCTTTCATCCAATTAAAAAAGGAAAATTATTCTTCGCTTAAAAAAGCGTTCCATATCCACGTTGATTAAATTTTTTCCCTAGAAACATTGCAAATCAGGAAACTACGTTGCCCCAACACTCTGTTTCGAACTCGATTTAGCTTTTCAGAGACAGCTATCGCAGGAGTTGCACTTATTCGAGTGGCTTTCACGTATATTAGAGAGCGTAATTCCTAACGCAGCCAAAATTCCAAAAGCTCCCTGTGGTGCGAGTTCGATCGATACCATCTCCGATTGCCATTTAACACGGATCGTAGCAGCATGCTCCGATCTTCCATCGATAAATGGAATTCGTTTCGTTTCGTATTAGCGTATGCTTGGCACGTATAATGCCTTTTGAGCGTGCATCGCGATTCGTTTTCCCTCCGGTGGTGTATTATGGATTTGTGCAGCTTAACAATGCGCTTAAACGAAGGAAGCCGAACAAGTTCGGTGGAGCATTTGGTTGATTGGACAATTAGTCGACCCGCAAGGACGTTATAAATTACTCGTCAACTAAGGTTTTTGTTGCGAGAGGTTTCAACGTGGGAGAGAAGTTAACGAAGAGATGATTAATTAAACGAACATTGACACTAAAATGCTACGTAGCTATTAGTGTCATTCAACTTTGTGGTATTTCTGGTCTCCTCTTTTTATTTTTGTACGGCGTTTGACTGCAAATTTACATTTTACGTAATTCTTTATTTTTATGAAGACAGTATTTCCGTTGAACATTGCAAGAATTCGTGGGAAAGTAGAAAGTATATACAAAAATATATAAGATATCTCACACATAGTAGGTGAAATGTAATAAATTTTCCATCCATGTTTCATTTCTTTAAAAGTTCATAAATTCCTGTATTCTGACTAAGAGATATTGGAAAATTTGTGCGCATTTTTGAAAAAATGTGTGCGCATTAGAAATATTATTATAATATCCTACGTAAAGTTTTAATATATTATACTTGATTGTACCTGTAAGGTAACAAAACTATATTTACGAAACGAAAATAGGAAATCAGAATAATTCGATCTTATATATAGAAGAATATCAAAACCAATTTGTATCACAATCAATTTGCTACCTTTAGTCAAAAGATTAGAAAGATAGAAAGTGTAGAAATAATTTTTAATGAAGCAGAGAGTCAAATGATTACTAGACTGTGGATTTTTATGCAAATTCACACTTTCGAGAACGTAATTAAAAAAACAGGTTCTTGAGAGAAAACTGTTTTACGTATCAAATATTTTAATGATGTTTTATATACTCGTTTTGTGCAATTTTGTATTTTAAAATTTTCTACAAATATGCAAAAATTTATTTATTTCTGGGAAATTAGAGATTACAAAAACCACAGTATATAATATATATTATAAATATTAATAAATATATTTATAAATATATGAAATATCCAAAATAAGGTACTTATTACGATATCTGGTTAATAAAACAATTTCCCGCTCAAATTCTAAATTGTTGAAGTATGCCCATCAAAATATAAAGTCACAATGTATGTACCTGCAATTTTAAATAATTTGGTAATCTCAAAACGTTCAAAAATTTCTCACGGATGCATAAAAATCCACGATTTAACAATTACAGATTCGTGGAAGTGCTCTAATAATACATTCACCCGACAACTTCCGTCTTCTTGCGCAATCCGATTAAACGAGCCAGCCGAAATTATTTGTAGTGGGAAAAGCGAGTTGCACGAAAGTCAGGATACTAGATACATTGTACGGAAAAACTTACGATTACCGTCGTCCGATTTGAAGTCCCTTTTTTCTCACTCGCAGTCGATCGAGCGCGTTCGAGGATGCAACGGAGAAAAGACGCGCTACGTGGCGGCCAAAGAAGAAAAAAGAAACGGCAACGCACGCTCCTTTTCGCAGGATATACACCGTGAAAGGGCCGGCTGGATCATTAGCGCGAAATAACTACGGGCGTACGCGCGCTCCCCGATCTGCGAGAACAGCGAGTAAATCGCCGCGCATTCTACAAAGGACTGGACGTGTTATATTTAGTTTTGGCGCGGTCGTGCACTCTCGCACATTTTCGGTCTTTTTGGAAAAGCTTCCGCCACGCAACGTTCAAAATATACCTCGCGCAGAGGAGTCGCTCTTTGCCTACTTTGCACGTTTGTTCTACTCTGCGTCCCTCTTAACCCCTTTACGGTAAAATTTGATTTACTGGAGCGAAGTTTTATTCGATCAGTCCGATCGACACGTTACTTTTCATTGCTAACCATACCTGACGATCGGTAGTTAACAATCATTGTCACCTGAAATTTTTTATTTTCAATGAATATGACACATCTCGTGTTTGACCTCCCGCTCAAGATTTAGTTTGTCAAAGTTTGTCAATGTTTTCAGAGATATTTTTACAATTTTGGGAAATAAAAGTATCTTTGCTTCCCATCTTCTACACGATGTGAGTGAGCTCAGATCTTCTTTGAATCCCTTTTTTTTCTTTTTCATTCCTCGTAACATATGCTCCTCGAATATTTTGAGAATCTGTATATTTTCAACTAAACAAAAGCTCATCAGTCGATCGTACCTCTAGCATAAACAGCTCTATCTACATTCCAGTGTTAGCTTTGCGAGCAATGAATTACGCAACACCCGATAAATCCGAGTGATCCGTTCGCTACGATTCCAAGAGTCTATGTAATTACACCGTAGCCAACCGATCGCAACGACCATCTACAACCATTACGAACTATAATTCCACTAATTCACCTACAGCGCCATTCCATAAAATCTACATGCTAAACGATCCTTCGTACAACGGATGAGGTTTTTCGATCATTTAAGCTCTGAGAATTCTTTGATACCATCGATTGGTAATTATTGGTCAAGCCAATGTTCATCCTAACGTTGGCATTCGTTTCATCTTGTCTCTTGGTGAAGTTACAAACTTGTGACAACGTTCAAATTTAAACAAAATTTAAAGTGGTAATTGAAAAAATTTTATTATTTATAACAAATATCGAATATTAGAAATAAAAAAACACGTCCTAATACTTTTCAATTTTCGCGAACGACTCTACTTACAATTAGCAGTAAAAAGTTAACGAGTTAAACGAGGAAAATAATCAGATAGTCGAGACGATCGTTGAATTTAGATGTTTCGTAGAAATTTTGTCCTAGTTGGAGAAAGTTCTTCGTAGTTCGTCTAGTACGATTATAAATTTCAATAAAGTGAGCTCTACTCTCGACAAGAAAACAGGTGCGAGAACGTGTTTGGCAGTGGAAAGAGAGAAAGAGATAGAGAGAAAGACTGGCACGTTCATTTCGAGGCGTGATTTTGATCAGCCCAAGTTAACTCGTGCTTGATTCCACCATGATTCTTTTATGTTCTGCTATTATGATATCTTGGCAAGATTGTTGCATTCCTACGCTGTTCGCGTTCACGTTGAACCAATATGCATTGATTGCTTGGTTTCTTAGGCAGATGGCAAACACGCGATATAATGTACGTGTAAAATTGGTTTCAGACTCGATGGGAATGATCGCGATTGAAAATTCACTGAGAAAGGGTTTGGCTGGAAGTATTTTCCTGAGTGAAAGTGAATATCTGCAGATAAAATTCTTCGAGTTATAAAAATGAATGAAGTTTCAAGTTTTTGCTGCTTCTCTTTCGTCCGTATAATTAACTCCACTCTGAATTCTTTTAAACTTTAACGCCAAAGAACTTGATCGATGTTTAACTTTTTATTTCATTAATTATCGGACTTGACATCGTTGAGTGATAGAAATCTTCTTGGCCGTGGGATGATAATCAATAATTTATTTCAAGAGCCAGTTTGATTATTCCAAGAATATACTACTTTGCACTTTTTCTTTTTTCTTTTTATACATGTTTCTAACTTGCTACTCTGAGATCTTCCACAATTCTCATTCTCTCACTTATGCTTTCTATTTCCACAACTCGTTAATTGTTGCTTTTGTGAATAAAATAACATTTTCTTGAAATTGCAAGAAAGAGTAAAATTTTATATTAAGCGATTTAAGTTTTAGATTACGTAGATTACGTATTTTATCTAAAAAAAGACATTTATTTCGAAATTTTCTCATCGAAAAACTTTTGTCTTACGAAATTTTTTTTTCCATACATGTACTCGTCTGCACGTGATTACGTGATTACAATTTGCTTGTCCCGTGCGTTATCTGTACACTACATCCATTTTATCTTGGAAAACGTAAAACTGCTTCTCTGATAACGAAAGACAAATTGACTTTTAATTTGCCAGCCGGGAACGGAGTAAAAAAATGATATCGCTGTCCGTATATACAAACGTTGCAAAACCATCTGATAGTAGAAATTTATACGTTGAAATCTCTGTTTTATAAAGTTTCATAATTTCTTTACGTTAATGCTGCGATTTAAATCACCTATGACAAGATTTACTTATTCTTAATGCTATTTTTTTATAACGATGAACTTGTGATCTTCAAGTAGAACTTATTACTTATATTATACTTATAGGAAAATGTGTAAATTTGAATGGGAAAAATTTAATGTTCGATACTCTTTTCTACAAAAACTCTTCAAATTACCTTCTTCTGACTCCTCCAGAACCATCATTAATTCTTCTAATTTGAGTCTTTAACGTTTGCAACAAGGATCCTCCTCAAATTATCTTCTTCCGAATTCTCCAAAATTCTCGTTATTTGTACATCTTGTCACACGAGTTAATTTTAATACTAATTCGAGTCTTTGGCACTTGCAATATATGCATCTACAAAGATGTACTCCTCGACCGTCATTTGGATCTTCCCGCGCAAAGGTAAATTGCCACCAAACGCCAACTCGAGTGTTTCTATTTTAAAAAAAGGAATTCACTTCCATCTGTCAGCGCTGTTTTTTAACTGTTCTCCTAACTGTAGTACTGAACCAACACGGCACGGTTTAAAAGGCGCACGGTTCAAAGTGTTAAACGTGTAACTCTGTTTTGAAGCACGGCGGACGTGTCTTGCGTCGACACGGCATGGCACTTCAAACCATCGGCGACTCAAGCCTAGTTGAACGTGTTAAAAGCCGGTCAAACAATGACGTCGGACAGTTACGGGTTGAAAACGAGAAACAGGAAGATTACTTCCTGGCAATCGTTTCGTTCTACGAGAGAGCGAGGCCGCGTGTACCACGGCTAGATCAGTCTTTGTTGGTATCTATCCGGTGGATCGGATTAATGCCATTGCCAAATGCATCGATCGACAATAAAGCTTCCGTTTCTGGTTAAGTTAGCGCGATACATAGCATCGATTATGTTGGTTCCTGATAATTGATGGCCCCGGTAATTCGTACGTTCGATCGGCTTGATTGGTCAAACCTGCGCTGTTTAACATCTCAGCGACAACTTCTATGTTACGTATTAGAGACAGTGTACTAGAAACAGAACGTGAAACGTGTATTAAGATATTAATTGTCGTGTTCAATGTTCATATGTATTACACGTATGTATTACAGTTAATATTAGGAAACTAAAGATCTTGTCCATTAAAAAATTGAGGTTCTCAACACACACGTGTATACTAAGTATTCTTTAGTACTACAATACGTTTATACATATTATACATATCTTCGATATTACATGTATTTTAGTTCCCTTGTATTTTACGTGTGACAAAGATACCATCGGCTTGAACGAAGCATGTTCGCACTTTTCTATTTATAGTATTTCTATTTTGTACCTCAAACCATCTCAAACGAATGTTTCAGAGCGAGGGACACATTGTTATCATGAAGATTGTCTACATCTTCGTTACTCATTGATTTCATTTATACGATCCTACAAAATTTCCTATCTCACATTTTAACGAGTTCCGTTCGTAATTATTGAACTATCGATTTTTTACAAAAACTCATATTTTTGGTTATCTTTTGATACTTTTCCACATTACATACATTTTCTGTGCATTTTCAAATTTCCCATCAAACTCATAAAACTCCACAGTCTAGTAATTATAAAAAAAGCACGTCATAGTACACACAAAATTAGTACGAGAAAAGACATCCATTATTAGTAAATATTCTGTTCAGATAATAGAACGTGATGGTGCTTCGGATACGTATCGTACAAGCGATCTCCGAGTCGAATTGCAACACACATCACACGAGAGTTGCCTAGAATTTAATTTCATCCGAAAAACCAGCCGAGGAACAGTCTCCGCGCAGGAAACAGCCCCCGAAAGGGACGCGCTACTTTCGACCGCTCGAGTCCGTGAGTGTACTACTTCCATAGAAGCAGGCAACTCCTCGTGCTAAAAGAGAATAATAGGACAGCCGAGAAAAAGGAACGTCGCCTGAAAATACACGCCACTTTGAGGATTGACTCACGCAATAATTTATATTGCGTTCGCCGTTTTGCCTCCGTCCTTCTTTCGCCGACACGCACGCACGAACTTTTCCGAACCTCTGGAGCCTTCTCCGTCTCCTTCTCCGTCTCTCTCTCTCTCTCTCTCTCTCTCTCTCTCTCTCTCTTTCTCTCTCTATGCACCGACTATATTTAAGTGCAACGCAACGCGTCTTATGAGACAGAACGTTTCTCGTGGGTTACTGTCCTCTCCTCTAGCTCCCCTTCGGCCGCGTAAACGCCTTTTCGCCATTTATACACCGCGCAGAGAGGCGTCATACGCGCGGCTATGCACGTGCACATTTTCCACGCGCGGATGTACACGGTCGTCGTGCGATTCCTCGCGATTTTTATCCTCCTTCCTCTTTCTCGTCGTTGATTTTTCAGTTCTTCCATTTTTATTCTCTTCGTCATAATTATCTTCCACTTTTTCCTTATTTTTTAAGATTTCCTCTTTTTTTTTTTTAAGATAAGTTAAGATTCCCTCCTCTATTTTTTCCTTTAGTTCTTCCATTTCATTTTCTTCATCATCATCGTCCATTGTCGTTATTTTCATTTTTTTTTTCGCCATCATCTCCCACTTCTTCTTTATTTTCGCTCTTAGTATTTTCTCGTCTATTTTGTATGCGCAAACGTGCACCGGCACAAATAGCACGTAGCGTTAAGATGTTTTTTCTTTCTTCTTCTGGTTCTTCTACTTTACCAAGTAGTTTATTCTACTACTTTACCGGATAGTCGAATAATTGATGAAGTTTGCAAACGTCGCAGTACACTCTTTGAATTCGTTCGCTTTCGGGAAAGCTATTAATGGCGTGTTTCCGGAAACACGAAATAAAATTCTCCCGTTTCTGGGCATAGCGCTCGCGTTCGCGCGAAATTTATTTCTGACGTACCGGCTACGGAAAGAAACGCGACTCGTACGTGATCTACAGATTGTTCGCGCGAATTCTCGTTCTTGTCGAAATAATTTAAAATAACTGAAATCTTAGTAATAATTTGTTTCATCTATTAAATACACAACGCGTGCTCTGAAAATTTGATATATTTGCTCGTGCAAGGTTTATGATATAACAAAGGACACGAGTTTCTATTCTTACATATTTTACACAAAGTCGCTTGAATATTTAAAAATGCAAAGTTAAAAAATAAATAAACGACAAAAATATGGAAAAGTTTGCAATGTATAACAGCGAAGAACAACACAACTTTCTATTTATATATTAGATTTTACGAAATTCCTCGAATTTCAAAAAATTTCCAGTGTTAAGAAATATCTAATTTCAGTATTTCTACGAAGCGACTGTAAAAAGAAAAAAGAAAAGAAAATTAGTTAAACTTCTGTGCCAATAGAATCTGGCCGGTTGAGAGCCAAACTCTAAATTCCAATCTATCGGTCTGAAAAGTGTACACTTGGTCACAAAAGTGCGTTCAAAAGGATACACAACTTACCGGGTGTACAGGAATCTCGTGGCAGTGATAAAACGAATAAGCGCAACGAGGAACGGACGTGTGCAAGGAACGCGGACTGCACACAAGCCGGGCAATTCTAAATTACACCCATACTGCAAATTCCACAGTTTACACGCCAAGGAGGGAGAAGGAAAGAGCCAACTAAATCCGCCTATATATTTCTTTGTCTCTCATATTTATCTCGAAGCTGCTTTCCTCGAACTGGAGGAATCGGCGAAATGTCGCGTTGCATTTCTTTTTCTTTTCTTTTTCTTTTTTCAAGGCGGTAATCACCGATTTTATACGCGGCGTTACGTCGTTTCATTGCACAAACACGCACGAGCGTAAATTATACATCGAACAGAAAGTTTGTGCGTTTTTGTTCAACGCTTAAATTCCAATGTAACGCTTGAGAAGCACTAAACTTCGATGCAAGTCCTCCAGCCTTAATTCGATGATTTATGGTAATTGTCGACTGCAAATTGTTCTTATCTACGATCACCTTGTCCTTCTCGTCGCGTGAAACATGGTACACCTTCTAACTTCAAATCGAAATTTTCGGAGCCACGTGCTACGATATCTCCTTTCCTGCTTTAGAAATATTTTTTACTGTTCTCCTCCGAAATCGTAAAGTAACATGCATCTTAATAATAATAGTCAGTTTTTGGAAAGAATAATACGACAAATAATAGAAAAATAATTATCACAGTAAATTATACAGTTACAAATAAATTATGTAGCAGAAGAATATGCAGATATAACTTCCCGTTCAAGTTGTTATAATAATCTATATCTATGGCCACGAGCATCATCAGAAGAATCTCTTGATAGTCCGTATTTGATATTTTCCATCGACCACCATCGAGTTTGACTGGCAAAGCTTCGAAGAAACCGGTTAAACATTTTATCGGCGTGTTTTGTTTTTTCAATTGCGCAGAATTGCTTCTAGTCTGACTTTTTAATACCAGAACTACTAGAGTGGTGAACATTTAACAATTAATCGGGTAATTTTTTGAAGAAATTTGATAAATTTAAAATAGCGTATTTTTAGGTATTTGAGTGATTCTCTGTAAAGTATATAATTCAAAGTTTGTGTTCTTTATTGTATTATTTGAATTTCTCTGATACAATTTCTCACACTTTAGTCGTCGTTAAAAACGGTGTTTATTCTGCCCGACTTTCATTCGCTCGAACATTTCAATAAGAGATGTTTTCTGTCTTCGTTTAAATAATATATTTCGCAATTTTATGAGATATTCCTTCTTGCGACGTTATTTCATTTTTCAACGATGAACTTTCTTTTAAATTTACAACATTATGACATTCCCTTCGTTGACAGCTTAGTACGCAGTTTGACAAAAAATTACTCTATGTTCATCTCTAATTTTCTGAGTCGATTCTCTTTTTGAAGAGGAGCGACGAAAAGTTTCACTTTTCCAAAAGAGAAAAAGAAACTACAATTCAAATGTGAAAAAAGGTGATTCGAAACTGAACATTCTGGAATGCCAACGGAGGTTGTTAATGCTAAAATATAAAATTTAATTCGGAGTGAAATTCAGAATACGCGATAAGGCACCGCTTACTCATACTACTTAAACTAATTTACTCTTCCAGGAATTTCAACTATACATAGAATTCCTCCAACCCTACCGACAGCCATGTAATCATGCATCGCATAGGAAGCGTCTCACGCTCAAAAAAATATGAATGCGTGGAAAACGCGCATATTAAACGGTCGACGTCATTGTTATCTCGTTCTATCGATTTTACCATCGCTACACACCATTCTATCGTTCTCTGATTCCTTCCGTGTATAACCGATTGTATCATATCCGCTTGAAAAATTACAAAAGATTGGTTACGAAATTTCAGCTTCCTCCGCGATAATGCTTGTCTGTATTAATCCTCTTACTCGTATATCTCATTATCCTTTTTTCTTTTTGTGAAAAATACTGCAGAAATTCTCTTAGTAACTTCCTTGTACATGTAAATTATATAATAATAGCTTGATAGTGCAATTAGTAGACATAAATATAAATGTAGATATAAACTCGTTAATTTATATATCTCAAATTTTCGTAATATAATACAAGTTATTATATTCATTAATTTTGGCTTTATTATTGAGGATGCTTGTAATTTTCCTACATATTTAAAACTACAAAGTATCATCGTGAGAATTCGAACACGTAAATATCTTCACGTCAGTAAAATGCGAATACACATTATATATTCTTTAATAAAAATATTTTCTAGCATAAAAATCACGGATCGAGGTATTTTGTGACAAAAGTCATCTTTCAGCTATTTTTTTTTTATTATTAATCTATCTATCCGTTCGATTTGTTCGACGAACAAAGCAAATATTTGCGTTCGGTCAGCTTCTTTCCGGTTTCGACACGGATGCACGTGCGCGGAGAATCTCTTAGGTTCCTGCCGCGTCTCCGGTGTATTTTTAAAAATTCATCGCCGTCCCCTTAGCCCGCGAGAAATCCCGGCGTGTCTCGATTATTTCAGGAATGAATAGACCCACCGGCCGGACGATGTTACGCGTTGATGAATTTTACCGAGTTAATTGCGCGACGTCTGCCACCTAATTGCGGACCATACCGCGGCTCGTGATCTCGTTACTGATGAACCCTGCTTCCTCTTGCCCGACAGATCGTTTAAACGTCACGAATCGTATTTAAAAAGTGTCTCTACTAATTGAGATGCAATTCAGTTGAAGAGAGAGATGTAATTCCATAGAGTTTGGAAACGTTTTAAACGAGAGGAAACGAATAATTGGTAGATCTACGATGATTGAGTGAAAGTTGATACAGCAGAACTTTTGATGTATGAAATGTTGTAACGAAGGGACGAAAGTATTAGCTATATTTAACATTTTCACGAATATCGTGCATACGATTTCAATTGCCCAAATTATACAAATAAAAAATATTTATTAAAATAATGAAAGCCTATGATTATTATATTACAAGATTTACGTAATGGCAGTTTTAATAGTTTTTATATAAATAATATTTTTTTCACACAGAATTTATTTGTCACTGAATTTATAAAACTTGCCGAGAAAGTGTTAAGAATGAAAATGTAAATTAGTTGAAAAGTAGAAGTTTTGTACAAAATTCGGCCATTTCGTTTGTAACTATTTGATATAACAGAAGATAGAACACGTGTTGATGTATCGAGCAGGGGAAAGAAAATAATGGATTTACAAAGTACCGATTTTGATGTAATTCTTACGAGTGGTAGTTCTCGATAATATATTTTTTACGGGTTCTGAAAACTATAGTTTGAAATTTCGTTCAAATAAACGGAGTTTACATAGAGCGAGTTTTGTTGTTCGTGTCATTTTATCGAAAACTTTGATGAATTTCATCAAATTCGACGTATACGAGTTCAATATATTTCCTCGTTAGGCATAACATTTTGTTTTCGCTCGTATCTCGAAAACAATTGAGCCACCAAGCGTTCGCTAGATAACGCTGTGTCCGTAACGAGCAATGATTCATCAAATTTAATCCGTGATTCGAACACGCACTAATTCCTTCGTCTGATAAAGTTTAATGGTGGTATAGAACGTGTCAGAAGTTCCACGCAAATAACAGAGCAAAGGAGGATATCTCTGGGAAATCAAACACAGTAAATTTCTTCGAAGCTGTTTTGCTGGAATTCTAAACTTACGTCTTTCTATACTTACTTGTTGTTTATAATAGAATATATTAAGAGATCGAGATATGCGTGTATTCCGTATGTATAGTTAAGTCCAGGAAGAATTAGCACTAAATACCTTCATTTATGAATCATTTGTATAATTTGTAAATCCATTAAAGAAATCTAATCGTTAACGATCATTCGTTCCATCGTATTGTAATGGAAGTTTTTTCTATCTGAATTCTCGTTATCTGAACATTTATTGTTGCGTAGTATAACGTTCAGTGTTAGATATGATATAATTGAAAATATTACGTAATTATTTTATATATAATTAATTGAGATTTTTGTAATAATTCTACAATTATAATTTGATCGATCTGATTAATATATTAATATATCGATACGTTTTGATCATTGCAGAACAATATTACACTTATTGCAATGAAAACATTTCGATAAGCTCTTTCCCTGATCTCAATTCTACATCAATGCGTCAATGACAAGTTATCCTTTCTTAGGTTGGCAGGTTAGCTTCTCGAAAAGTAGTATTGACATTTTACGATCAATTTTCGCCGCTTTGGAGCAAAGTTTGAAGTCGAGCGATCGATTTCAAATCAAACAAAATCTTCAAATGAACGATGCAGTTTACGTGCATCGTAAGATGGTACTTGGTGCCTTACCTTCGGGTAAAGGATGCAGGGTCACCGCCGTTGACAAACGTCCGCTTCCCATGGAAACGAGATGCGGCGCTTCCGTTTGCACTCGCAACGCTCGTCCAGCCTCGCGCACCTCAAGACCGGCGGTCGCCATGCCTGCATCAAAAGGAATCCACATTGAAAAATTAATCACGCAGCCCGGTCCTGCCAGGGCTCTCGCGATATTATAATTCACCTTGCAAAGGTGATCAGCCAGATTAATTTCGCCCAACAGATGCTTGTTTTTATATTATAAATACGCTTCTTTCTTTGCCTCTACAGAGGATTAAAAAATTATATTAGCGATTTTGTTGACGTTCAAAGACGATTAGATCTCCGCGCACTTAACTGATTCTAATGAAGTGAATCTTGACAATTATGAAGTGAAGTATTGCTTTCGCTTTTTTGTATGAATTTAATTAATATTTAATTAAATTCATACAAAAAAGCGATAATTAGTATTATACATTAGTGATTGTAGCATTGTGCAGTATAGTGACTACTATAAATTATATTATATTGCAAAAATCTGAGACAAATCGAGTTTATTTTGCATTTCATATTCTTTATATCAATAACAAAATTGAAATTAAAAATGCAGCAATTTAAAAACAAAGTAAATGCTAAATTCTTATCCCTTAGAATTATGGATCTAATGATATTAGTTGGGAGATTAAATTATTGTATATGTAATTAATTATCACTAAATTATCAATTCCAATTAGTAAAAGCGGTAGCTCGTGATATATGACAAAAACTGTAGAATTTCAAAACGTATCTTTCATTTCTCAGTGACAATGTTGGAACGTTCCAAATGTAGCAAATGGTACATAAATGTCACGTCGCATGGAAAAACGAATCCGTTATTACACAAAGTTGCTCTCACTAATCTCGCGGTAGACACGTATGAAAGGAAATACATGAAATATCAGACGTGAAATGGTTGCAGCACATTTACAAAAGCCGGATATTCCAGATTTCGGATTTATTCCAGAAAGAAAATTTATGTCGAAATTGGTAATATGGGAAATTTCGAAGTGACAAATTACACACAACGTGAAAATGTAGAGGTTCAATCTATTTCTACTATTTTCAAAAATACAACTCTGGATATAATAAATTTTTCCATACGTTATTTTTGATGTGGTTTTAAGATCTTTTATTTAAGATAATCCAATGTTGCTGAATTATTTTCGATTCTCGTACAGACTACGTAATTATATTTCAGTCGGGTCATGATAAAATACTTTTTTTTCTTTTTGTAAAATATCCGAGTGTCCCACAAGACTCGTACAATCTCGCCAGCGACAATCGGTACGACGAATTCGATTTTGTCCAAGGTACAGGGATGAGATCGATTTACCGGCGCGAGATAAGAAAAATAAGTGAAGAAGAAGGGACGCAAGAACGAGAGGAAACCGGTCTCCACGGGATGGCCGGGATTCTTTTTCTGTACGTTCCCTTCTTTTTCTTCTTCGTCTTCTTCGTCTTCTTCGTCTTCTTTCTTCCCATTCTCCTCGTCTCGGAGTCACGGGTCATGATAAATTAGTGGGTATGCACCGCGCGGAGGAGGCACAACGTGTGTTACGAACGTGAGAAAAGGATCTTTCTTTTTAATGTGATCCTGATGCCTGTATAATTTTCACGTCTTGACATCGCCGGATTCTGTGCAACTTGACGTTGATATTCCACGGATCGTTATTTTACGCTTTACGACACAAGTCCTTTTTCTGTTTTCAGTTTTTAACCTTGTATCTAAAATTAAGTCGTACTATAACTCTCGATACTACGATAATTCTCATTGCTCTCGTCGTGTATTATGATAATTTATGTCTGGAATTGCATCATGAAGGCAACATTTCGTTTAAAATTCTTTTTCGTAAATTCATACAATAGAACATCGTTTATATAAACTTTTGTTAGGAGAGAAATATAATATAATATATAATATACAATAGTTTTCTGCTAGTCATTTTTATAATAGGAATTCAAGTAAGTGGATTCGGTCATTTAATCAGCTATTGATTGAAATTCGATTCAAATAAATGTCCATATAAGTAGAGTTCTACTACAGAGAGAGAGAGAGAGACAGAGAGATTAAAAAATGAAAAATAATTTAATGTTACTTAACTAAGCTTGCGGTTTACAACTATTATACATAAATGAAGAAAATGTTGAGCTTGATAAAAATTTTTGGATTGGATCGTTTTTTTAAAAATAATTGTACAATAAAATTGGTGAAAACATTGTAATAATACAATGATTCTTGAAATTTTCATGTTTGCAGCATTTCGTCGAATCAACTTTCAAGCACACTCGTAGAAAAGCCTACGAGGTAAAAAACTCTTCGAGTCACTTCAGAAAATTTTCAAGTGTTCTTGTGCTTTCAAATGAATATGTCAATCCTATTTAGACGCGCCTGTTCACAGAAATTAAGTATCTTATATATTACAAACGAAGTATTTTTTAAAATAATTTTCAGAAATTTAAAAACGAGCATTTTTTTCAGCCTCGAAACACCAATCGAAATAAAATCGTACAGTTTAAGTATTACAGGTACTAAAATTTAAACAGGCTACATTATAGAAAGGCTAATATTTATCGCGTTTTACGTACATATACTCAAGCGTTGAATACATATTTCGAATTCAATTGTTCTTGCTTTATACAAACAATAAATTAATTCTAATTACGATATATAACTGTATTAATATAATTATTAAAATTATTAAAGTATATCAGTAGTAAAGAATTCCAAGTGTAAATGAACAATATCACATATGTATATTGAAAATGGACTTCCACTCGCTTCTAAAAAAGAATTGAAACCAGTGTAATGATTTTTTCCCTAGATTCGCGAGAATCGAAAAAATCCCGCGACAGATACGCACATGTGGAACACATGCTTCAGAAGTAAATGGCAACTCGAGCTGAGCATTATTCGCCCGTGTCAGAGCGATAGGCAAAGTTCAATGGGACGGCCTAGCGTAATGCGCTTAATTAAAGTTGTTTCAACTCGTTAAGATCGTTCGCACGGGATGAACAACCCTATAAACGGCGGCAGTTTGTCGACAACTAGAACGACAGTTTCCATCGCGAAACTTCGTTTCCATCGGTTCTCCCTCACGTCGAGAATTCGTCGTAGTCGTCGCTGTCGTTACGTTCCGTTCGCAATTTACAACCGTGCTGATAAAAACTTCATCGCCGCGTGCCAGTTTTCCTCGACAATTCTCGGAAACTGATTTACCGAATTGCTGCGCGTTCCCATTAGAAATCGCGGTTTTGAGCGTGCACTGAAGTACGTGAACACGTGCACGCGTGAACAGGTGAAACTTAAGGTTCTCGATACAGGTTCATCAACCTTTGAGTTAATTATAGGCATTGAAACTTACACAATTACTGCAGAGGGCCTATTTATGTAGCAACGAATATACGAATTTACGTAAATTTTTTCTTACTTTGTACATTAATAATAAAGAATCGAGAGAACAATAGGTACTCTTAATATCCATTAGTAAAATATTGTATAAAAATATAGAAAGAGAATAATATTCAGTAGTGAGAATTTAATATTGTTCTTAATACTGTTTAATTTTCAACTATACTAGTACTTTAGTAATTCTTGTGAACAAATAACCGAGCGATAGCTACAGTGTACTGTGAAATAGGAAGGAAAATACTAACGAATAAAAATTGAGAGCGGCCTACAGTCCGTACAGTACTTAACCTATGTACCTGTCGTTTGATTCTCTTAAATATTGAACGTTCACTCGATTCCTATTAATGTCATTTGAAAAATACACCATTCGTATCGTATATTCGAAGAAGACAGTCCTTTATTCCGATCAATGAACGCGTTTAAGCAACGAGCAATCCACACGAATTCTGAATGTTATCTCGGACAATCAAAGAGTCCGATTGTCGCGAGAAGACGCGGCCGTGGATAGAGTCAATTTTTTCTGACGTTTACGCAACCTCCATCTCGCGCATAAACGTATAAACGTATAAACGTATCAGGCGAAAAGAGAGGGAAGACGAAAACGGCGTGCATTCCGCGTAGAGTCAACAGTGGACTATTTTTAATCGTTCGAGTTAATTCCTCACTATTTTCGAATAAACGGAACTCGGAAGAGCGGCTCTTTTTAACTTGGCTGACCCCTTTTCCCAAGTAAACGAACGGACCGAAAGAGCCGAGAGCCACCTTCGAATTCACTTCGACGCGAAAGCCAAATCGAAAAACTTTCGCTCCGTACTTTTTGAGGACGATTTCGTCGGGAGGCGTTCGATCGATACCGAAAGCTCGGTTGTCGCGTTCCGCGAGAGCCAACGAAACGTTTTCGACGTTGGAAACGCGAGCTCGACGCGATTCTCTCTACGAGCAATTGAAACGTGACGCGGAACGAGATCGCTTGGAACAGTTGCGCGTATGAAAAGGAATCGTGTGCATGCGTTCTTTTCGTGTTAACAGCAACGGTATAGCAGAGAAGTCAAAAAAATTCGGCTGCGTCAAAAAGGCACGGGTATTTCGTTGGAAAAATATGCTCGTAAACTGTCGAAGAAAAACAAAATTACCGCGGGCTTCGAGGGACGTTCATCGCGAAGGAATGTGTAATTAGTACCACGTGAAAGGCATAATTCTCCTGTAATAATAAGCAATCGCAATTTTTGGAATTGGCGTTTACAGTTGTTTTATAAAGAAAAAAAAAGTTGCTTACAAAAGTATTCGTATACGTATACGTACACTCGTATTAACTTTTACAGAAATCACAGAAATAATTATTTATTGATATTGAAATCACAGAATTAACATATATTGATATTTAATGAAACATTTATTGTACGTATATTATTATTGTGCTCAAGATGTTTGCATTTTTATGCATGAAACTTAAAACGCATGCAATGCACATAACATTTAGAATAGAAAGAATAGAAAGCACTTTATTTTCTATTTCTATTTCTATTTCTCTAATACCACATATCTACCACATATCTATTACGTTATATATTCATATATATCTTTAACAACGTACAGAAAAATATCAATCTAGACACAACGCACATAATAAAAAGTTTTGTGTGATAAGAGTTCAGATACTTTCGTGACTCGCTGTACATTTCCACTTTTTGATAGTTGAACAGTTAACTCGTAACTGCTCAACGTTGAGAAATAAAAATATGCCAACTGTCTTAAGCAGCAGTTTCTTATTCTATTATCTTACCGCCAGGATACAGAAGAATACGCAAGAATTACCTTGGAATTGTTGTAACTTAAAAATAGCCAGTGCGGAACAGGTGTCGGACAATTTCGGTTCCACGTTCAAATTCTTCACATTCCTTTACGCGAAGGACACACCTGCTCGTTTGCAGGTGACTTCAAGCGAGGACGAAATTATCTCATCACGCGAACCCGGCCTCCTTCCGTGCGACGCTTTGTCCGAGTCAATTTTATTTCAACCCTCGAAAGTCGATAAAGCCACAAGGCTGAATACAACCTACATACTTTGACACAGCTAAACATTATTCAATCGCTTGAAGACCGATTTACGTCAGAAAATCATTGATTTTTTTTTTAATTATTTAATAAGGTTTAGTATGTTTAGTAATAATTGGAAATGCAGGAAAGATTGTTTTACGACAAATTCAAGTTTGACTATAATTGGGAGAGGAACAATTAGTCGCGTGGCCGATTTCGTGTAATTCGAACAACAAAAGAGATAAAGAACATTTTATGAATGAAGAACGAATTAATTCGTGCTATGTTCTCAAGTGGTTAAAAGTCTCATAAAATGGATCCTTGCATTTTATATTCTATATTTTAAAGAAACTGTTTGAAATTCCATCGTAAATTTCATAGTAGGTATCTCCAACGTGATACATTAATAGTTGATACAGCTACTCGTAAATAGCATTCCTCTACTAAACATCGTGAATCACCCTCGAGAAAGGAAAACCAATTAATCTCGAAAATCTCCTTCAACTGACTAAACAAAATACCAACGTTATCTTCGTGCTTATCGTCCCTGTGAAAATTCCATCGCCACACGAAACTAATCGATCTTACCGCAAGGTCGATAAAAATGCTACCAACATGGTGCTTTATTACTAGACTATAAATTTTACTATGGAATAATATTAATATTAAATACATATAATACATATAATATTAAAAAATACCTAAAACATGTTCATTTATCCAACGAATGAATATTTAATGTCCTGTGAAAGAACGTCAGTTCTCTTTTGGTCTGACTGTTCTTTCAATACTCTGAATATCTTAACTAAAATCAGAACGGTTGTTCATTTTTTGTCGTCTTCTACTCAATGCATAAACAAACTTGACAAATTTTTGAAAACCTCTGAAATTTATACATTTTTCGTTAGAGAGGATTTTTAAGGGACATTGTAAAACAATGTAATTGCAAAAAGAAATTTATCACAGATCCATTAAACGTATCTCAAAGTACAAAGTATAAATATTAAAAAATAAAAGTTGTTTCGAACTCGTGAAGATATCATTAAATAAAAAAAAAAAAAGGAAATATTATACAGATTGTAAGAAATAAATCTATAAATTTCGATGCGTGTAAAAAATTTCAACGCGAACGCTAATTTTTCGTACGATACGAGGGACGTTCGTTCAAGTTGCTCTACGACACTCATAATATTTAGTGCTCAATATTTCCGCTCAGATTGCATTTCTCTAATCATTCGATTGTTTAGTCTACATTAGAGTCCCCTAGAGATAATCTTAAAATAATTAGTTTACTCGTTGGAAGTTCAACGAGGATAACCGATGACACATTGAAGTCTGTCGAATAAATATATCGAAAGATATACGTAAGTTTATTGTCTTTGGCCTTTCGATAATTTTTAGCGAGCACTCGCAGTGTCGATCGTCGTCTACAAAAGTTTATGAATTTTGCTTGAATATTCATTGCTGTTGGTTTGAACTTATTAATCGATTTCTAGACGAGCGATATCCATTTGAAAAGTTCTGAAAAGCTGGACGACGATAACGAAAGCAGGAATTCCAGTTATAATCAAGACCAAGAGTGGTTGTTATCTCATCGTCGTAACACTTGTTCCGTGCGAACGTTTTCACGAGGGAGCGCAGAGCGTAGACGGCGCAGACGGCGTCTGCTTGTTGGGTTTCTTCTTCTTCTTCTTCTTCTCCTCCTTCTTCTTCTTCGTCTTCTTCTTCTTCTTCTTCTTCGGTCGGTTGCCGAGGTCTCCTTTCGCTGGGCCAACTCGCTGCTCGCTTTTTGCTGCGACCGTCTCCTTTTGCAGCAGGAACGTGGAAGGCGACTGAAAGTGTCGCGCCTACGCGTCGGTTGTCCCCTCGATTAAATGTAAAACGCGAGCCGCAGCGATGAATCGCTTATTTTCTATCAGCTTTTCAGCCGCCGTTCCGAGAAAAACGCGAAGGTCGAGTTATGGTTAATTAACGTGCCGCGCGATACACGAGCGGTATTGGTATTCGCGGTATTCGTAATACGAAATATTTTATGTTTAGACGTAGAAGTATATTTACAGCGAGGTACGAAGGTAGAGGGAGATTTAGTTTGATTTGAGTCCAGCTTCGATCGTTGCATCATGTAAACTGATGTATTATATTAGCTGGATCTCTTTCCTGTTTTTCTTTTCCTTTTCTAAATGGAAAAGGTGTTTTTTTTTTTTTTTTTAATTCCTTAGAAGAGACCTTAAGAAGTTGATCTTAATTCAGATTCATTTAAACAAAATAGAAACAACTATTGCAGAACACAACCAAAAGTGAGTAAAGTAAAAGTTAGTAGAACGAAGTCTACTCATTTAAATTGAGTTAAATATAAGAAACAGAGAATTTCAAACAAGAAATAAGAAACAAATAAGAAACAAGAAATTCAAACTAAATTACAAATAACTAAATTGGATTAGCCTGATGATCCCACTTTCCGATATTTTTGAAAGATTTCACTTAATTTAATCATCGGAGTTGGACGAATAAGCTAATTTAATAATAATAGCTGAATCACGCTGATCTAAATATGAAAGATGAAAATAAATAGAATAAATAAAAATAAAAAACGAGAAAAAGAAAGTAACATTTTCTATATTATTTTGCATTGAATAAGGCTCTCTCTCTTTGATATAACGTATTTATCATTTGAGCATGAAAGAGGCATCGAAATCACTCAACATGACTGAAATATCACTTTCAATGGATTCGACGAGTTTCAATCGCTCATACAAGTATATATCTTTGAATCGTGTATTTGTGTAATCATTAGGTACGTCGATGACACGTTAATGGACATCGCGCGTTTAGCAAACACGTTAAAAGATTCTTGTATAATATTCATTTTTCGCAGTTTGCAACGATGCCCGGATATGGAATTGATTGATATCCTCAGGTTTGAAGTTCGGGCTTGAACTTGATTTCATCATTAATCACGAGAACCTCTTTATTGATAGAAGGTGAATAATGAACAAAAGGAGCATTAATCATGCAGGGTATAATATGAAATTAATTAAGCGTTGCGTAAGTCGAGTTATCAAACGAAGAAGAATGTCTAAGATAAAAATTAATTTTCGGATCGTATTAAATATCGGAACAAATTTTCAATAATGATCTTATCGAGATTTTATTAAAATTTATTAAAAATTTATGATTCATTTAGTGCAAATAGTTACTGATTATTTTTAATAATTAACCGATTATTTTTTCTTTCGTAAGTAAACAAACCTTTGGTCATAGAAATTAACGACAATTATACCGAATTAAAAATAACATAAAGGTGTGGCTAATGTAATACTTCAGTAGGATAATTTAATATATATATATATACATCATTTAAAAAACTAACGCTATAATAACGAGTATTGAAAGTAATTCTCATATGGATCACCATTCGACTATCTTGTAGTAGGCGAGTCGCTAGAAAGGCAATGGAGAGTACTATCGAGGTGAAATATCTCGATATAGCAACGTGTGTCGCTTGGTCAATGATTACGTCCAATGAATTCCTTATTAAGCGACTGCCATATTCAGGAAACTCGATTACGTCTGATGAATCTTCCACAGGCTATATATGTATATTTCATTGCCACTAGGCAGTCTGCTTTCAATATTTCTGTAAATTAAAATAAAATTTTGCGACAAAAATACATTCGTACTTTGTACTTAGTTTAATATTTTGCTGTGTTAAATATTTCTGCATATTTCTGCCAGGAACGTCTATTGTCAAAAATATACAATTGATGATAGAAGCGTGTTCTGATATTAGAAGATCAACGTACGTCACACAAAGTTATTAAAAATTCTTATATAAATCATTACCCGACTGTTCTGCAGTACACGAGTTGCTGAAAAAAAGTAATCGATCAAACTTTTGATCGTTAATGTATATTGTTATTTGAGTCATTTAAAATCTGTTTGAGAAACAAGATCGAAGCGCGATCATACGCGTGATACACACGGACAGTGTGAACACGTTAAATTACGAAATCAAAGAATGGTCATTTCCTCGCAACGGGTATGTTCGCCGAGTTGAAGGGTTAATGAACCAAACACGTCAACAGTAGAATGCCGAGGGTATTAGCAGCAAAAGTCGTGGCCGCGGTACAGCAAGCGGATCGAAAGCCGGCGTGGAACGTGCGTGCGTGAGCAGCGAGCGCATAAAGGCGCATCTTCTTGCGGGGACGCGCGTGTGTGCGTGTCGCGCTGCGAAGCGGATGTTCTATATGCGGAGGACCGGACGCGGACGACCATGCGACTTGTACCTGACGCGTTCTCGTCGTCGCGCCTCGCAGTAAAACCGTTTCTGTAAATAAACTCGTATCTGTCAGAGAGGCACGGTCGTACACCAGCGAGTAAGTACAAGCGGCCGTGGTCGGGATCTTTTTGTTCCGGCCCTTTATATTGTTCCAGCGAAATTGCCAGAGGCATCGGATAGATCGCGAACACGAACACGAGCAGGAACACGAACAGGAACACGAGCAGGAACACGAACAGGAACACGAACAGGAACACGAACACGAACACGTCTGGTTAAGAACCGACATTCCCGCAGTTTTTCTCCGTTTCTTTTTTTTTTCCTCTTTTCTTTTCTTTTCTTTTCCACTCGCGGCGTTCGTCCACACGCTGCTCCACGCTTTTTACCGCTTAATGAACCTTAACCACGCGGCGGTTTTCCGTAATTCCGCGACTTGACGTACCGTGGCGGATATTTCTTTTTTTCCTCCGTATCGATGATTTCGCGTGTTCGACAGGCTACCGAAACTGATTCAGATTGCAGTCAAGCAGGAAAGTTTTCGGAGTTGAAGAGTTAAATTTGGAACTGAAGATGAGGAATACACGCTGTGACTGATTGTGTGTTGTTGGATCGTAATAGAAGTGTTTATACTTAAACAACGAACAAAGCTTGGTATACATAAACAATATAACATGTTTTTACTTTTTTCGTATCTTATGTTCCTTGTCTTTGTTCTCGTCGTTTGTCGCATCTTCAACATAAACGTACTCTAATGTAGGAGGAGGATTTTTCTTGTGAAATACAAGAATTTATTCTAGAATTCCTAGAGAATGGTTTCTAAATTTAAGTTAATTCAACTTCAAACTGTTATTAATTCAATGATGCCAATTGAGAACAAAGTTACTCAAAAATTCTAATCACGTGTAAAAATTAGGAATTCACGAAACTCAGCAGTTTTAGGATGATTTACAGTGATAAAATTTTTAATACCTACACTGCGGATTTTCCTGCATTTATAAGAAATTTGAAGGTGCAAAAAAAATGCACGTGATATGACAAAAATTTACAAAATTTACAAAATACTTTCTATAACGATCTAACGTTCTACCGAAGTGTTATTTTTTTTTAATTACAACCTGAAAATTATAAATCAGTATGTTAACAACTGATGATACCTTTCGTTTCTTAACAAAAGTACAAAGTCGTCAACGACGTTGTACCAAAGATCATCAAGCTGGATTTATCGAATTTAACCTCGATATTTGGGACACGACGATGTCTTCAACAGATAATTGGACGCCTTGACCTCATTATAACACCGAACTCGTACAAGCGCCCGTATGAACCCGCATCCTGCTCGCACGAGGCAGGAAATGTCATTCCCATCGTCCCTGTGCTTCGCATTTCATCTCTCTCTCTCTCTCTCTCTCTCTCTCTCTCTCTCTCTCTCTCTCCCTCTCTCTCCCCTTTGCATTCCAATTAAATTGTTCACCTGCAAACCTCCCGAGACTTTGTTACATCTTGATACTCGCATAAGTTTTAATTTTTATGACATGCTGAGCAAATTAAAAACTTGAAATTTGCCTCGATGGTTTCCAACTATCATTTGTGATCGAACCGCTTCACTCTCATTTTCAATTCAATTTTTATATTGAAATCGTGAAATTCTCTCGTTTTCAAAAATTCAACGTAAATTAATTACGTTAACACCGGGACTACATTTAAAATATAATAATCGTGCTGAAGAAATAGGAAATAGTATTTTAAAACAAAAACATTAAAATCTCTAAAAATACATCGTTGCAAGACAATAAAATTATTGTGAATTATTGACCATTTTGGTAGTAAGAACAAAGATTTCTTTAAAAAGTCTTGCTTGGAAAATATCAAAGTATGATCAAATAATTTTCAATTTTCAATCGATTAATCTCGCCGCAAGTAATATTTAACTACCAAATTAAGTATACAAGGTTAAATCGGTCGTAAAATACAGTATCAGCGTTAGTCTACGCTGGGAAGTTTAATTTCCTTCGAGCATTTCTTACTAAAGACTTTCACGTCAGCACGGCGATTATCTTTCTATGAAAAATTTACTTTCCTTTCCACTGTCAGTTCTTTCTGCGAAGAACGCGTCGCGGAAACACAGTGTCCTTGTTGCATGGGTAATTAATCATCGATAACGCGACTACTAATTACGCAACACAGTAGCTATGAAAAAAAAAAACGAAAAAAGAGAAAAAAAACGCTATGAAACTACGAATGCTAGAGTGAGAACATGAATATGCAAGTAGACACATAGGCTATGATTAGATCGTGGATTTTTATGCGCCTTTGAAAAATCCGGAGTTGCAAAAACGCGCATAATAACGTGGAAAAGTATATGAAGCATACGAAATATTCAGTAGGTTAATTGGTTATTTAATACAGCTCTCATAACTTGCAAATTAATTAACAATTTGGTACAAATTAAAAGTAGATAAGTTAATTTTCTATCTGAATTTCTTCATTTTTTCAATCATCATTTAGATATGATGACAGCTCGAAGTCACGGTCGTTTCATTTATAGATTTGAAGAAAATGTGTGTGGACGACAGTAAAACGTTTTCTCTAAAAAGGTGACGATCGTCGGCGTAACCCCGATCGAGGAAATCATTGTACGATCGTTCCGCGTACGGTGATAGTGACGTCATTGGTAAACGTTTATGCACGAGTGTTAATCGCCGCTAATAAGAAACGAACGTTGACCCAGTGCAACTAGCGTGTATCTGTTGTATCAAAAACTGTGTCAATTAGGCGCGTTACGTCAACTTTTGACTGTACTCTCTCTGGAAAGTTTAATAATGTAACGACACGATATCAACGCGACGATTTCGGTGAATTCGGGAGCAATTTGTCTGCCAAGTAGTGAGGAGAAATTGATAATGCGGAAGATACAGTTGCTCACGAAAGTGTATCTTCAAACAGGAACACATTTTACGAACAATTCAAGTTTTAAACAAATCCAAAAATTTAACTGACAAACATCAACTTAATTCCAATTCTTATTCTAATAAATGTAGTTTAACTGTATTTGTAGATATCTTTTAGGAACATACGAAACGTTTTGAAATTTTATTAATATTGTGATAGAACTAAATTATCACGATTACACTGGTCGAAATTGAAACAAATATATATTAAAACTACAACATAATTTACGTCAAACCACATAATAGTTATTATACGTTTAAGATGGTTATTTGTACTGTAATCTGATGTACTGTAAGAAAATGCATGTCTGCAATACCTTCTCTACATATATTTTCAAATTGGTTTCATAATTCATAGAAAACTCATTCGAATACTTTCGTGCAATATAAAAATATAAGAACTTATGTTTCTGTATAGCTGAAATTCTCAGTAATAATCATTCGTAATTAAACAATCAAGTATCTATTAATTTTCTATGAGAGGAGTAGGAATTTCAAGAAAGTATGTCTATTTAATGGTTACTTTCCGTGCGAGAGTAAGAAAATTTGTCGGAATTTAACAAGGGTCAGAAAATGTTCTGCGACTTCTTAAAAAATCTTCTCCGGATAATACTTTTTGCTCTGTCGGTCAGCTATGTTAACGACCTCTCGGTAGATTGAACTGGCTTTTGCTCCGAGATCGTAAAGCTGTCTGCTCTCATAACCGGTGCTGGTGACACCTCCTGTAGCTTTTACTTCGTGATGAAATAAGCTGTCTGAGGAGAGGAAAGCGGGAGTTTCGAATTTTACGACGCCGGGAATGGAGAATCTCGTGGCATATGTGCATTCGTTGTTCCACTCGTACGTGTATATATGCAGTGAATAAAGCAGTTTCGAATTAGGAATTACTTTTCATGATACTTTTGTCGTAAAAATCCAACTATTTATTTTATGCGTCATACTCGTTTATACTCGTTTCGTCTACACGGAATTTACGAAAATTTATATTTGCAAAATTAGACGCAAAGTTCATACTACATATTAATTTATGTATGTATAATAAAGTGTTGCCTAATAAAGTATATTAATTTTAGAACTAATTTTTCTTACACTTTCAATGAATATCAATTATCAGTAATGATAATAATGATTGATAATGGACGAATGTCATAATCAAAAAAGTCAACAGTCATAAAAATTCCCGTCATCGAGAATTATCAGTCTTTTAGTCAGTTATAATGAACTAATCTTTAAACGCATACTATTGCAAAACAACGTTCAGTATCATTAATTTAAAAAAAAAAATTGTGCATTTATTTATAATAGTTATGATGTCTGTTTTAATATACACTTTTGATATTTCACTTTCGGATTTGCCATCAAGATTCCACATAGCAGTTTTCACTGTTGCAAGAGGAAATACGTCCCTTTCAAGCCTTTTAAAATTTCGCCACGTACACCATCTTCCAATTTTCTCTTCTCAAAATTCAAACAAAATTCTTGAAACGTGCGTGATCTCACAAATTCCACGAAGGTGATGTACGTTGGTATCTTTAGTGTACAACTTCAATGTGTATATTGAAACCCACGTAACAGACAAAATGAGTAATTTTTCTTCTTTACTTAAACTTTGGAAACTTCTTTATATCCGTAGAACAAACTAAAATAACAGAGGAAGTGAGAATATAAACTTTGTGCATTGAGATTACAGTCTTTAAGGAAAGTGTAGAATTGAAGATTTTAAAATAAAAAGGTATTTGCATAGCAAATACTCTTCTTAATGAGAAGCGACATTAAGAAGACTGGTCTTCAGTTGGTACACATGTGGTATTTTTGTAATAATGTATCAATGAAATGTAATAAAGTAAAATGAAGTTTTCAAAACGCGGATATGTAGATATGTAACTTTTAAGTTGCACAAGATGGCCAACGTGTAGTTATGCTTGCATTGCGTCGTGTGAAAATTGAGGAAAAAAATAGCAAATTACTTAACACTCCGAGGCATAACAGTTGCAATTTTAAAACAAAAAGTGATTCTACGCAATTGCTTTTCAGTTTTGGTTAAAAATGTGACAGTTTTATTTAATTACTTGAAAAAGTTTCACGATTCGAAGATAGCAATGCTTGTGAATCGTGAAACCAAACGACATGAGATCATGCAGGTTCAAACACTTTGAACGTGGCACACTTTTTTCATACCACCGTGTCCCAAGTTTAAGACTCAACCGACTTAAGCGCGTAAAAGCTATTCCTTGCCATTGTTTTTAACAGCGATTTAACAGCGAGCTAAATTTCCAAAACGTGTCGTCGCTTCCGCGATCATCTCGCGCCGAGAAGTATCATAGATACGGGGAGACAGTAACGGGTGACCAGCGGAGAACAAATTGACATGCGGCTGGTTGCCCTGCATAACTGTGGCGTCCGCGGCCGCAACATTCTTCCAACGGATTATCATTATCGGCCTTCGTGATACTCAATGAATATCCAATGACTCGATGTTACGTGGTAACCCGGTGTGCCGGTGTATACCCACGCGAACGATCCGTACGTGATCGTCTTGCAACGTTCCATCGATCGTCGTGACTTTTCATCCGTGATCGAAACCGAGGAAATTACCGTTCGGTTAATCGTCCACCGATCCCTGATGAATCGGTCACGATCATCGAAAACGAAAGTCGCGTCGAGATTTACGACGACGTCGGACGCTCTTGCTAGTCTTTCGGAATATATTCAGAGCATTTTTTTGCACAAGATATTTGCACACTGGGAGAAAGGAGATAACGCGGAAAAGCAAGTTAAAAAGAGAGAATAAATTTTGTTCGCTTGCGGCTTTTTTGTTTTATTCTCGAGAAAATCGAGTTTGTTGTGCAGGTAGAGACTTTGGTGATATTTCAATCATCGAGTGAATGTTCGAGTGTTCGACACCAAATGACATCGTAGATTCGAATAGTGGTAATGGTAGAAACATAACGTGTTTAGGTCACGGTGGGCTGACTAGAATTTAATTCGTTTCAAACAGGAGACTGTGTTTGAATACACTCTCCAACGATTCGATATTTATCAGACAAAAATGTCACTCGATATTTTAAAACAAAAGTAAGATTCGATGTTTTAATAAATCGATATTTTGATTGTAACTAAAACTATAAGACCGGCAAAACCTACCAACCGGTTGAAACGATCTCGTTCGTTTTATCCGCACTGCGACCTAAACCTGCTCGTTTTTAGGCCCCAAGTGGCCTAATTGCTAGGTTTTTGAGATTCGAGGCAACAAATCTTCAGAGACTTACGTATGCACGGAGTCGAACAAAAGCGTCGTATTACATTCATTCTTGATTCGTCTCTTCCTCTCGACGATCAGGAAACGTTTCATGTATCCGCGGATGTTTCGCAGCGAGTTTTCGAGAAATCGTTTCGTCATCGCGGCGAGAAGTCGAGGCTCGTTCGTCTTCGACGAACATCGACGGAAGACTGAAAATGCGTGCGCGAATCGCGCTTCGAGAATCCGATAGAACAACGAGCGTAGGTATTTAACAAACGGCTGGCAGTGACGAGAAGACGTGGGCGAAAGTTTTGGCGACGGTTCTCTTTCATCGTCGTCGTACACTGTCCACCAGCCGATGTCCCACATTGAGTCACACTCGCGCGAAATGGAAAGTGATCGAAACTGTTTTCGACCGAGAATCGTTTCGTAGGAAATTTGTACGAGCTTCCGAAAGTTTGTACTACAAATGTACGAAATATCTGCGAGCGTGTGTTCTTTACGTCCGTAACTATTAACTAACTTCTATGAGCAAGTTATTGTATCGAGAAGTTCGCGTCAACATTTTTTTTTTATTCTTCCAAGCTTCGAAAAAAAAATTTGTATTACTTAGAATAAAAATTTACAACAGTTCAGGAAGTAAACGAGCCAAAGTGTCTGTAGAAAATTCAAAAATAAAATTCGAATAAAACTCGTATTTAGGAAATAATACCGCAACAAATGGAAGACTCGGGTTTTATGAACGTGCGAGTAAAGTTAGAAGAAACTCTGTATATTCTGCTTATCTGAGATCGTAAAAGTATCTGATACATGTATCTGGCACGAGTCACAAGTCTCGAATGGTAATTTTGTGAATTTCTTACATGTGACCGCAAGAAACATGAAGGAAAATCTTACTTAAACAGAAGCAAGTCGACCGTGTTGCATGAAATGAATAGAAACAGTTCGCTACGCGAGATTTGAGAAACCAAAAGACTGAAGAAAGTATCACGGGATGTACCGTTTAGTTTCGTAATCACAGAATCACACACGTGTAGATCCATCGTTCTAGAATCGTCATTTCAAGCTTGAAACAGTGTCGGAGGAATATTCTACGGAAAAATATATAGCACTCGAAGCGATAAAACCGAGACATGCGTCAGCGTGCAAATCGTGCGAATTGTTTCTACGGCTTGTTTGGAACGGGCTGATATCGCGCTCGTGCAAGCAAATATTTGCGCACCTTCGCGTACCATAAGTCTTCTCATAACAGCGTGTAATCTTACGCATATAATATGGAAATAAGTGCATAGAAACTGCGTAGGCGTTCGAGTGCAAAACAAAATATTTTTCGCTTTCCCGAGCAAAATTTCTTAACCATTTTTCTTTTCAATTTTTTTTTTTTTTTTTTTTTGTAAGAATTAGTTATTCTAATTTTCTATATCGTGTTTGATCTACGTCGCTTTTTCAGATCAAATTTTGATAATAATTTCCTTGCAATATTATGTATTATATAATATGGATTTAATCCATTTTCCTATCGACTGTTTTATTTCGTTATTCACAAATTATCAATTCCAGAATTGAGAAATTTAGGGAATAAAATTGTCTCGATCGTTTCATCATAGAATTATTTGGATGAAATGGAACAAGTTTTTGACATCATTTTCCTTCGTAGAGGAAGAAAATTAAATGAAAAATGACTTATACACGTATATACATATTTTTTTTTATTACGTAATCTATTTTCTAACGTGAGTGGCAATTGAAAATGAGATCAAACGTAAGAAATGGCATTGGCTCGTCAAATAAACGATATTTCACATGCATCGTATCCGTCAGAATCTTCAATAAACATTTCTAATTTAAAGTTTGAATTCGAATTTCGCGCAGCCATAATTTTTCCTTTAATCATAATTCATATCACGAATGTGACTCAATGTTACGAGACCAACGAGGTTGAAAAGAAGAATCCTCGTGCAATAAAGTTAAAAACAACTCTTTCCTAACGAACCGAACAGATGTAATGATAAACAATTTGGTTTTTACAAGACGCGAGTGTGAAGTTAAGTGTGAAAGACTCTGGAAAAGGTTAGGATACGGAAGAATGCGACCTTGGAGGTCGTTCAGACCAACTGTATTTGAACAAGTATTATCAGCGAACGAATCCACCTAACGAGCTCGTAAACGTAGCAAACGAGCTTTTTGTTAGAACGTAGGAACGTTTTGCTGGAACTTGCTTCCCGACTTTATCCGACGAATTACGTAAGATATAACAGTGTATAAATCCACTATAAATCCATATCCCAATTTTCACCAGAACGTGTTGCTTAACTCTTGAATATTCCAGACGTTGAAATTTACGTGCAATTGAACGTAATTTTTACGAGCGCAACCAAAGAAACAAAGCCTGAACAAAGTAGAAATTTGCTTTCACTGTTGGATAACAAACGCGTTCGAACAACTTCGGTATTTTACATGTATATCTCTGCATATTCCGTGAATCATACGTAAATACGTAAATGTTCCTACGCGTATCAATCCTCTAACTCTCTCGGGAACGAAATATCGAACGTTTTCGAATCCCTTCGACGCTCACAGACACGGTCTCGAGTCTGGCGAATTGACTTTTATCGGAATCGTCGAACGAGATAACTCGAGTTCTAACGAAACGACACGCGAGACATCTTGTCCGAAGGCATCGCGCGATTGCCTTGCAAGATATCTCGTCCGAGGCGTATCGCGAACGATATTGCATGACGAGATATTCCGTCCTCGTAGATGCGAACGGGTTAAGAAAACGTATCCAACTAACAATAAAACAAAACGAGGCCTCGACAACCCTTCTCGCAATCAGTTCTCCGCGAGATAACAGCCCCGTGTCTCATGTTCGAAAAAGCTCTCGGCGACGACAATCTACTCGTTTCGTTCCGCGACACGAAATCGCGCGATCGACGCGTCGCGTATTCCAGAGAACTCAATCATAAGAGGAACGTCGATCCTGAATTATTCATGCGACCGAGGGCAGCGATCGAGGAGGCTTTCCAAGTGAAAATCCGAAGGTGTGAGTCATCGATGCATTCCGAATTTCCTAGTCGCGCTTTCAAGGAATTCCAACTGTCCCATAAAGATACAGGGACCTCTAGGGGAGGGGGAGAGGGGGGGGGATAGACGACAGCTGGAATGAAAAATGGCCGTGCATTTATTTAAATACGTAAGGGCAGCTCTAGAACGGCTTGCGAGAGAAAGTGCAACGACCTGCGCTTGGAGATGATATCACGTACCGAAAGGATGACCACCGCCGCAACAATTCGCGGAAACGAAGCCAAAGAAGCTAAAGTTCGGCGGTAATGTGTTACGGGAGTTATTGCGTTGGTTTTGTTGGATCACCGCGCGGTTAGATGGTGAAAGAGATCTGCTTACCGTAGACTGACAGGTGAAATAATTTCAGTGAAACGGTCGCTGGCTTTTTTCCAATGGCGCGTCGCTGGAGAGGAATACAAATTTGGAGAATATCTCGTTTCGATCGTAGATACGTGTGATGATATTTCTTTGACAAATTGACTTGTCATCAACTCGCTTGATTCATTGAATCGAGCATTGAAGTGAGGCAGCTTCCAACATTCGTTCAATCCCTCTCTCTTTTTCGGAATTTTTCCATCTTGTCTTTATTTTATATTTTATATTTTATTATACTTATAGTTTCGTCAATTATCGTTGAATTAATAGCGTGGCACGATTCTGCAATCTCTCGAGATTTAGAATTTAGTGCAAATCTGCGCGTTTGAAACTTACAATGGTGAATACACGTTCGTTACTTCACAGTATACACGTATGCTGCAATAACAGAGAAATAATCATCGCTGCCATGCGTTCGTGCATAAAAAGTTCAACTACGCATTATCATAATCGTTGCAATGATACCTCCGGCGACGACAATATAATGGTCATTCGTGCAACGGGGAGATAAGCCTGTGAAATTACAATGGTCGTTAGCGTGGAAAGGATTACCGTGACAAACGTCTGCGAGCAGATTGTTAATACACGCGTGTAATCGTTGGTGGACAGAAAATGTAGTTCTATACTTCACTGAGATTGTCTTGCTACTCGATTACGTCTACATCGGCGAATAATCGCGGTAATTCGCTACGAATTCGATGGCATCCGAAAGAAAGAACGCCGATCGTTCTTCAATGAGATAGAAAGCGACAAATTAGAGTTGACTCTTGCTAATTTCTCCTGGTTACTTTCTAATTACTGTTTCCATTACTTGCACTTTACACTAAATGCACTGTAAATTAAAGTTAATGTTACGTTCGTTTTCGCTCTACTAAGTAATACGCGTGTACTCGTACACACAGAGACGCAACGCGTTTGCAAGAAATTCTACGTTGAATTAAACGACTATCCGGCGCATTATCTACGTATTTATACATAACATTATCTACGTATTTATACATACAGAAGTCTGCATACATCTGCTGAATTTCAAATATTTAAAGAAGTAGATGTAACGCATCATTTAATGTTACGAAGAACTGGAGAAATGAAGACGTTCTTCGCGTTTGTTTGACGAAAATAAAAAATTACGCGGTCTGCTATACGATAATTATAATTGCAATCAACGTAAATTTTATTTGCTTCAGTCCGATATATTCGTGAGTACGTAATATGTTTTTAAATTATCGATACTTTGGAATTTTCTTTTTTACTTTAATTAACAAGTTAATTAAAACCGATAAAATGTTGTCGAAGACACTTGTTTTTTGTTTTTTTGAAATATTTCAGATTACATTTCGAAGCAGCATTTAATTCAGTATAATTTAATACGATATATATTTAATAGAAGTATGTTGCGTGGAGAGATATCGAAGAACCCAGGATCTCGCGTTTTCTCGCGTTTCCTTGAATTTTTCTGAAAATTATTCGAACGTCTGTGCGTCGACGTTACAAATGAGAACGTTAGGCAGAGCTCGTTTAATATTCTCTTTCAGCATGAAAAGCGGAGATGGCCGCGTGATTTTAGCTCGAGGTGCAAATTTATTGTCGCATGGAAACGAGATATGATAAAAGCGAGTAGACCTCTCTCTGTTTGCACGTCGACGAGCGTTCTGCAAATTGACATTGCCAGCCAACTCGATGATAGGAATTAAACGTGCAAGGAGCAGCGTACGGTACGTTTCGTTCTTTCTTTTTTCTTTTCTTTTTTCTCTTAACACGTGTAAAAATCCAAGGAGTGTCTCGAGAATGAATGTAAAAACTGTCTGCCTCAAAAGATCAAAAGTAATAGATTCTTAACGGAATAAAAATGTCCTATTTTTGTCTATTATATGTTATTTCTTCCATAAGAACAATGTGTCGTAATTACACTAACAAAAGAACTGTATTTACATTTTCATATATGTCAATCTACATGGACAATTTAATTTACCAGTCAACTAATTATTAAATTGCATATTTATGTAAAATTTTGTATACACAATATGCAAAGATAATAAAAAAAATATATATATATATATATAAAGTAGAGTACTTGTCATAATTTTGAATAGATGAAACAAATCCCTATTTGGATTTTATTTCATATTTATGCTTCACGAGCGTTTTTTTTATCATCGTAATCGACACGATGCGGCAGGATTATCGAAAATTTTTCAACGTCACATTTAGGTCTCATAACTTCGTCAATACAGGCGATAATGAAAGATTAATCACGAATACCACGCAACGATTTCTAGTCATCCGTGTATTGGAAATTATTGCTACTACAATCTAATTAATCACTTGAATTTTAATATCAGCGAGATGCGTTCAAAAGCGCAACAAGATTTCTAAATGTTATCTCCGTGGGATTTATTTATGAATGAGCGAGGATTGTTGGAAGATGAACAATGGCAATGCTCTAATTACTGTGTGCTCTCTAATACTAAAATATTTGCTTCATTAAGCTTGACGTCTTCGTTGCGGGGTTTACTCGATGCGAGAAATACTAATCGATCGTTCTTTCGTTTTCATTAATAATAGCATTCGGGGCCACTTCCTGTTGAATATTTTTAAACATTTAGTTCGCAGTTTCCGGCTTTCGCAGCAGTTAATCTCAATTACACGATATAATTCGTTTGACGAGGAGTGCTTCCCGTTTAATTATTGATATAATTTAAATCGATTGATACACGAGCCGATCGACGGCATAATTTGAGTCGAGATTATCGAAAGATAGAAATCGAGATAAACACTCGACGACGCACGAATTGAAAAATTAGGGCTGCCTGAAATTGAAACGCTTCGTTTATCAAAATTCCTAATAATAATGTTATCGATCTACGGGAAACGTAGTTTTCTTGGAAGCAGCGATTAATAACTGACGTTTATCAATGCCTCTTTGTTGAAACTAGCGCAGTTGATTTGAATATTTCTACTTTATCTCTATCGCAGTTTCGTCGCTATAGAAATTGTAAGCCGTGCGCTACGGATAGAACAATACGCCACGTGTGACGAGTCGCACAATACGCTTTCAAACGTCGCGTGATAAAGCTGTCACTTTCGAAACAAGTTTCAAATTTTAATATTCTAGTACTCTTTGCTCGCCGAACATTTGCGAATGATGTTCGATGATTAGATTTGACCATTTGCTTCGAATATCTGACATTCATTGATAAGTCTTTTTATTTGTACTAATATTATACTAAATATATTGTACTAATATTAGTAATGTGATTACAATTTGTTCGAGGAAACGATTATTATTATTATTACACACAAATTACGAGTTATTATTATGCACGTATACTTCAGTAATTTTAGAAATATTTATGTAGACATCAAGAGTTGGAATTTCCCGTTCAATCTTCATGTGAAAAGAATTAAACATGATGTAGGGGCAATAAATCGTAATGATAAATTCGAGGGTATGGTTCGGAGTTATGGTTCACCGTACCATCGTACATGACGATATCAGTGAATTTTTTACGTTAATTAAGCTCGTTAGGTTACTCCGTAGAGCGTAACGACCATTCATTCTTATTACTCTCAGTAATAGCACAGTTATTATCCTAATTTTGCTCTCTTTGTTATATAAACCACCCATTCTGTTTACAATGAAAACCAAGTACAATGCAGCCCTTTATTCGTAGCAATAACGTATCTAATTTCATCTAAAATTTACTCGAAAGCGAAATTGGAAGGAAGAGAGTGAAAGAGGAGGAAAAGGCGAGAACTAACCAAACAAGTTAAATATAAGAAACAATTTCATTTTTTAAATTGAATTTCAAAGTTTCTGTTAAACATTAAACATGTCAAATATCTCTTTTATTTTTTCAAATTTTAAAATTGACTTAATTTTATTTAACGTAACAAATTAGTAAGTTGGTTAGTTTAAGTTAGTTCAATAGCTGTTAATATTTTAGAATCGACTCGCCAATTTTATTAAACAAGTTAACTACCAATTGCAAGTTTAAAAATCTATTCGCTCGAAAGTAATAACAAAATCGGAACGAAGAGGGTGAAAAAAGAAAATAGGGACAACAGTGATAAATCGGAGTTCTAGTATCGACTGAGATGATCGTTCGAATGAAATAACACGCACGATGGAAAAACTCAACGTCACCGTTCGAGGGATTTGAATGTACGCGTATCGCCTTTCGTAAATGGCGTCTCGATATTCTTTCAGACAAGACCGAAACTGGATCTCGCATTGAAGCGAGAGTGATAGGTCGAAACGTCGTCGTCGTTGCGGTATTGTAAAAAAAGAAAAAAAAAAAAAGGAAAGAAAAAAGGAGGAAGAGAGTGCACTAGAAAACTGCACAACTTGTAGCCCAGTACGATACTGAAAGGCCCAGAAGCAACTGTTCTGACTAGGAAATGAAGACGACTTTTTTGCCATAAAATTTTATTGATGATATCGTTCAGTACCAGACAACGCCAAACCTACTCGAGATCTACGCCACGCCCCCTCGCGAATCACGTGACCCAAATCAACCAATAGCTAATTTTTCGTTGCATTAGCGTTGCACCTGAAGAGGCCCGACTTTCCTCTGCTATTTTAGTTACTTCCGCTAAAATCACTTTCAGTGATAGTAAGAAAAAAAGAAAGAAGAGCCCTGGCGAGTCTTGCCCTTACGAGCCATCGCGAATCATGTCCTATCTCAACTTATCCGGAATTCGAACGGTACGCCGGATCGGAGTAACGAAATCGAATCTATGCCTCGTGTCGCGCAAAAAATGTGCCAGAGATCGTGAGATCATCTCGTCTCGTTTGGAAAGCTATTTATATACGGTCGCAGAACTCTATATAGATGCACGTGTATCGTCTGTCAAAATTTTAAATGTCAAAAGGGGAATTTAAATATTTTACAGTTTATCTATAAGTTCAAGTTCTCGTAGAAAACGTATTTATTTCTAATTTTATATATAACCTGGTAATTGAACAATAATCTGAATTATTTTTTTTTAATTCAACTATTTCGTTAATTAAATTAAAATTAAATTCATTTTAAAATATGAAAAATGTAATTTATGTACAAATAAATGGTAACCGCGATATTTTTCTGATTTGAAGTTTGACAGGCATACATATAGATTTCTCTGACTGACTATAGTTCAGTTCATTTAATTAATAATATAAATTAAATTAATATTTTAATCTCTTAATATCTTGATAAATAATGATAAAAGTTTCGATAAATTCTTTAACGTTCGTAAAGTTTTATAAGTGAAATAACATTGCGAGTGAAAATTGTGTATGCAACGCAGAAAGCAACAACGACGGATACAATCTGTAATCCTTCGGCGCGGATCGGCTATTTCTGTTAAGAATTGAATCAGAAAAAGAATGGAACGAAACGAAACAGGCATTTGATTATAAAAACAAACCAGTTTACGCGAGCGTTGCCGGCGGATGAAACAAGCAGAAAAGATTGTTACTTGGCAGGAATGAGCGTCCTTGAAATAAGTAAGAGTTTCCACAACTACTCTTTTAGAGCAGGAAGCAAGATTATTGATTGATAGAAATACGAGTAATAAGAATTATCTTCGAGTGGATCGGATGCTTTCTAATGCACTTAAACGCTTTGAGAACACTGAAAGACTTTCAACGCTACGCTACAGATACTCTGTACAAACATATCTTTTGATAGAACTTTTTAGTTAAAATATGTAAGGTTATTAAGAAATGCTTCGTATGATCGTTTGACTAATTATGATACATGTAAATAATATAGGAGAAAGTTCCCTGTATTGGATCATTTCAGAGTATATTTTCACAAATCGGGATTGGTAGTCTTAAGTTATGAAAAAATTGACGGCATATAAATCTAATAAAACAGATTAAAAATATTGTGTGGCTAGTTAAAAAAAGTATTTTTAAGTTAGCCAATATAAATTCAGGAAACTGATCTCACAATTTGGACATAAATATTTTAAATTGGATCTCTATTTGGTCTATTTTTCATTATTTATATCATAGAAACACGCTGTATAATATAATAATACTAATATAATATAATAATACAGTAATATAGTACTATACATATAATGTTGTAAAATTATAAAGTATAATATCATGACACTCTAGAATGAATAGAATAGAATTGTAATTAAATTTAAATCTATTATAATTTTTCGAAAAGCTAAAAAAAAAGAAGAAGAAGAGAAGCCTCGTATCCGTAAAAAGATATCCATTTTGCATGTTGACAATGTTAGAATCTGTCGACGCCTCCCGAAGCATAATACAAACACCAGATAAAACTTCGATAAAGTGCTATTTGTACAGTGTAACAAGCATATGATGACCGATTTATGCTAACCAAAGTCAAAGTTATTCTAATAATGCCCAGGTGACAGGTTGAACAATGAAAGTGTTATCGTTTACCGGTGGCTCTCGAATGAATAATTCAAAGTTGCGTAACATTCTGGAAGTAGGAAGTTGAATAGCCTTGAGAGAACGTTTAGAGGTCTTCGGGGAATGCAGTCGGGTAGAGGGCCAGGCGCCATGGAAGACCCTTTAGTGAATTGCGGCCATTAACCATTTCGAAAACCATCGTTCAGTGGTGAAATCGTAACGTCCTAGGAAAAATCGTTCTACGTGACTAGGAAAATACGTGATACGTATTTAGGAAGAAAGATATTGAAATAATGCAACTGATGTAAAGATGGATTCAGAGGTTAGCGTTAAATACTTTTTCAATTTTTTGAAGCGTCAGACGTTTTTACAATTAAATTGATTTGAATTCTGAACGGTATTTGACTAAACTAACTCTTGCTCGTTCGAACATGAATTTTTATTATTTGAGTTACTTAATTATTAATAGTAAGTGAAATGCGATTGAACTCTAGTAATTCTTGCTTTTTATATCAGGTATTAGCATTTTGTTTAAATAGATATCATGATTCTATGTAATAGAATTTCTGAGGTATTAACAGTTAAAAATTGAGAGTTGAAAGTTATTTTTCAAAGCTGATCTTTCGTTGCTCAGGTATATAAATGATTTTGTTCTATTATGCATATTATCTGTCGATTAAATGTAATAAAAAAATCCCGGTCTAAATGTTTTAGACGTTTAAACTTGTTTTCAAAATCTCGAATTTTGTTCTAGGGACTCTAACCCAAGATAGAGTATTACATGATTCTTTCCTGTCATAAATATACATAAACTTGTATCAAAGAAATTAAATTGGACGAAGCAGGCAAAAGTTCCTAATACAATAAAACAAAATACTAGCTTTCACCTAAATATTCAACGAAAAATTATTTAAATCCCCAGAAAGATATCTAGGTATCTCTCTTTGCTTTTAATAGTTCTAGTACTCTGTGAACTATAATCACAAATTTATAATCATAAATTTGTATAAATGTATAATTTTACCGTAATTTGAATGTGAAATTAAAACAAAAAAATTGTGCCTCTCAGAGATCAAATCACTAACCAACGTTAGTTTACGTTACAGAATTAATTTCTATTCAAGAAACGAACAACTTGCACTCGCAAGATGATTCATCCTAAGAAAGTGGCAATCAATTCCAATTTTATACCTTTTTGTACCTGCCAATTTATGGTCGGAGCTGGTCAACTTTCCCGAACGGGTCAATCGCGGTTGGGACACGTAATCGTAAACGAAAATCTCGGTTCCCTAGAACGTGTAATTAGTTTGATACCGTTCAAGCCACCTCTCGCACGAGGGAAATAAAAGCGCGTGTTAGGCATGCCCATCGGGACAAGAAACTTCAATCGCGAGGGGTCTTTGATCAGCGCGCAAAGTAATTAGCATTGAAGATCGTAGCCACGTTTCAACCACTTAATTTTCTCTTCCACCATGAAGCAACAACGCGGTGCGCCGTGGTGCTGGATGCCCGGTTGAATCACGGTATAAAAGATTGCGGCGGGGAACAGCCTTACAAATCGATGCATCGCATCGCGAGGAGCACCGGTGTATTACAGGGAAACCTGTTACACACACCGCAGCTGGCTCTTTTTCATGTCGTTTCATAAAAGGCGAATAATGCCGGTAAAATCGACCTTGAACATAAAGACCTCCCGAGCGTATCATTTAGTGCATTATGGTCGTTCGGGCATGAAAGGTGCTCGTTACGATTTATATTCTCTTGCTCTGCCCGTACGGGTTTCATGCACGATGCGTTTGTGCCTATCCAGACTATCGAGAGACTTTGTTCGAGCTATCAAGGGTTGCAATCGAGCGTATTAGCTTGCCATTCCCTTTCGCATCGAGAAGAGAACATCGGAGTCGATGTTGACTCTGTGAATCGCTTTGATAGAGGGCTAGCTGTTTTACTTATTTGTTCGTTTATGTATTTAATAATAGGCCAACATTCTTTGCTTAATAACATTACAGTAACGTGGATCGAAAGATTTGGAAGAATCGAAAAGATTTTATTTTTTTCGTTTATTTTTGTAAAAGTAAGTGGAAAATTAATCGTGTACTCGTGATGATGAAATGAGGAAATTGATGAAGAAGTAGAGTTAATTATAAGAAATTCATTTTTATAAGAAAAAAATTCTGAAAAACAGCGTTGGACTTTCTTTAGAAGAAACACAGATTTTTTTAATATTAAACGATCGGATCATTGACAATTTTGTAATGAAATATCTGGAAAGAAAGTCTCAAAACTGAATGAATTCGAATGTTAAATTCGCTCGAAATAAAATCGAGATAAAACGGGAGGAAAGATTGCAGAGGCGAATAATTGAGACGCGGATAATCTAAATTAAAATTGAAAATTCCTGGATAGATTGGCGATCGATCGTACATTGAGTTATAAGAAGAACGAGTTGTAACTGGCGGCGTGGATATCAATTATTGGAAGTTGGAGGAGATCGATATCGAACATATTGGTAGGTGGAACGTGGCAAAATGAACGTTAAATCGGTATAGAAACGTTATATCGGTTAAAGCTCTATTTTCAGTAATTTCGCGCGGGTGGAAGATAAATATTAGGTGAGCAAAGAACTAGGTTTATAGAATCTAGAAATTGATTATTTAATTTGTATTACCTTGTTATTCGTAACACGTGGAACTTATCTTTACTACGTAATATCGTAATTAAATGCTGTTCGCGTTGATCGTGACCCGCTTATTAATCAAAATAATTTGAAGTACGAAAGTAGCCAAGTTTTCTCATTTTGTTTTGTACTGTTATTCCTTCCGAAATCTTGCAATTAACTTAAAAGAATCAATTAAAATGAATTTAATGCTGTAACCTTTCGTCACATTCTAGCTTTTTAGATATCTTTCTTCTTCTGTGGTATTTTACTTATGAAAAGTGTGAAATATATAGAAATAAAACTTAATTTGGAGCACCCCCCTTTTTCAGGTGAAATAAAATTTTCTTGCACATTTTTCTGAGATACATGTATATTATGTACTTTTATTTCAGAGTGCTTGTATGTACTTTTATTTCAGAAAGTCTAACACTTTGAACTTTTGACCGGGAGTGTAATATTTATTGAAATTTAACATTCATTTCGGTTCATATAGACCCGGGGAGAATAGCATTTAATTTCCTTTTTAACGAAATTACAATAAAATTTATTATTGTACCCTTGTTTTTACATGAAACACATAATTTCCATTACCCCTCGGATAATATCGCTGGATTATAGGGAAGTATTGTATTAAAATTTCATTTTACGCGAAATTATTATCCATGCGATATTCGTACTTTGAAAATTTTATTTCAATACGTTATTACAAAAATGTCAAACGACTTCTTTGTATTGTCAAATTGTAAAAGATTGGTACAGAGTATTATTATAGAAGATTGTAGAGCAGATAATTCCAAAACTGAGCAGTTTAAAACTCCAAATTATTATAGTTTAGAATATCACTAGCTTCGAGCTAAAAATCTTGCGGGCGTGCGATCTAACCTCAGAAGATCATGCCTCAGAAGGGGAACGCCTCCTGCATACCTGCCCACTGAGATTATTTCGACGAGTCATTAAGAGCAGGTTATGAAACGAAAAATACTCGTTCTGTGAAACACGTGATGAACGAACCTCCTCCCCCCCACTGGACGCGTTTTCACGGAGCCACGGTGGCTCTCGTAAATTCCCCGAAAATCAGTGCGATGACTCAGTATGAGTCAGTTAATCCATTTATATCCGCTTTCAGATACACGATACATCCTACGTTACCGTTTTAAAGTAACGGTCCCGCGGGTAAGATTTTCCTCGGGAATTCACGGCACACCGAAGGTGTACGTTTACGCTCGCGTCGCAAGTATAGCGGTACAAAAGTGTATGTTGTTTATTGTCTCCGACGAATGTTGCGCGATTTCCACGAACGTGGCTTTCAACCTCGAATCGGCCTGAACTCCGATCACGGACAATCGATCTTCTTACGATCATACTAGTAGAGTAGGAGCAATTTAAAATGACCATTTTGTTTCTGAAGCAATACCCAATACAGAACGGAAAATAGAAAAATTGGAAAATATATATAAAAATATATAAAAATCCGCAGTCTCGTTATAAATAATTTATTTGGTATATTTTTTTTTTTTTTTTTTTTTGTGGTGGTGTATTTGATCAGTGTACTTGGCGAAGCAATAAATATTTTTCAAATATGGATGTACGGATGTGTTACTTTTGAGTTACGTGATGTTGCAAAGAGTTTAAAAAAATAATCCAAATTTATTATTTTCAAAATATGGGTAATTTTGTAAAATATACCTATTAAATATATATTTTAAAAAAACAATATTACTGATAGACAACCATCTTGTTTTTGGAGTAATATCAAATATAAAGTGGAATAATAACAGAGCGTATTCGTTTTGCGTCTTCTACATTTCACTTTCAAACGTTTTCACCATCACACAGTAGGTTCTCAGCATCGGTAGAATTAATCTAGATACTATCAGGATCATATAATGGTTCTCAACATCGATAAAATCATTCCAGATTCTATCAGAATCATATTATATTATTATTTGTATTGTAGTACCGCGAGTAATGAATAGATTTCACGGAATCACTTGGGTCTCGAACGGAAATAAGAATATTGTCGGTCTTTACCGACCGGAAGGATTAATTCACTAAAGAACCTCCCTTGAATCGCGATGATAAAAGACGCGTGAAATGTCTTCGCGTTATAAATAAATTCTGTCTTTCGTTTTGTAATATCGAGTTACATCCACAGTTTAAATATAAAAAAGTCAGCTTGTATTATTAGTATACTTCCTCTATAACTTTTGAGAAGTTGAAAAAGAAACGAAATATCTTCTGTATCGTTTTCTCTCTTTTCACAACTATCCAGTGATATTTTAGTAACTTAAAGTTAGAAGTTAATTTTAATAATATAAATTGTGTTATATTAAATAATATAAATAATAATATTTAATTTATAGTATGATACAATATATTTTATAATATAATATAATACTTTTATACTATAGTATTATAAAAGTTAGTTAAATTTTATAATATAATTGCGAAAATAGGATCTCGGTCGAGGATTCGAATCTAATAGAAAGCAATAATCCGATTCTTTTACACAGTTTAATTATTAGTAAGAAAGCCTAACAGTAACCTTAATTTACCGAAATCACCATGATTTTAAAAATAAAAAATGGCGAGTAGAATATTTCCTTGTCACAAAGCCCCCAAAATACTGTAGTATACAAGGAAAAAAGTGTAGAAAAGCCGAAACAAATATTACTACTTTGCAATGGTAATTGCAATTGCATGGCGCACAATAATGCCAATATTATGGGCCGCCTGTGTTGTCCGCACGTTGCATTTATTGACTCTACGTTTGCGCGGCTATTATCATAGGACCGTAAAACAGTGGCTCATTAAATTTTTCCCGATATCCATAAATCACGCGAGTTGACCGCGCTGTTGCTCCTCCTGCATAAATATGCATAAGTACCTACATGCATATTCGACTCGAGGAACGAGGGCGTGCGTCTCATGTTCAAACCTGTTTGGTAAACAGCTGAAACCGCATGCTAACGGTTATTGACAGATTTTACCGCAGCCAGGAGATCTCGTACGTAGAAAGAGCGAGAGCGAGAGAGAGAAACGGGGGTGGGTCGGATTGATCCTCACTACGAAACGAAAATCATGAAAAAGAGTACATGTGCAGAGCCACGTTGAGACTTTTTAGATGATGACTGGCTGCTGGTTTGCAAACTCCCCTTTGGGTTTGAGATTTTTGATGCTTTGGAATTTAAAAAATTCTTCCAACATGTTTTATGGTAACTGAATTAATAATTTCTATATATTATCATATTTTACATGTGCAATAAACATCCGTAATAAACGTTGTAACAATCATTGGAACGAAAATCTGTTCTCCCAAGATTCGATCAAAACGTGGAATAGTCCTAGTGATTCTTCGCTATAGTTTTACTTTATGTTACTAACAAGGTATTGAAAAATTGCACAGTTTCTTTTCAGTAGTACACGCGTAGTCTTGAAATTTGATCTATAATCCGCGCCATGAGTGTGGCTCAATATTATAAGAGAAAGGAACTTTCAGTGTGTTTAAAATGAGTGTTTAATAATTAAAACTTGAGATTCTTCTATTCTCCGCACTTTAATTTCTTCGATGCAAGATTTGCACTTTAATCATCCGTAATGTTGTGTTGAAATTGTGCAGATATTTTGAAGCTACACGATACACGAATACACAATGTACGTAGTCAATTCTATTCGGCCATTTATAATGCAATTTAGATTAACTCGATGTTACGACGAGCGCTTTGTGCGAGACGTTATTGGCTTTAATTCGTGTAACGCGCGTCGAAACCTTCGTCTCGGTGTTATTAAAGAAATCAAAAAACCACGCTGACAAAAAGACGATCGTCTTTTTAGCAGCAAGTAAAGGACAGATCTTGAGCCGAACGGATTGACCCTTGCACGAAACGCAATTCAAAGAGGCAAACACGTGTGCAGAATCATATTGAATCCTTGACGACCCTATCAATCATCGGACGTTTGGTTTCAACTCGAATAAGTTACACTGTACGAGGACTATTTGATTAATTGAAACGATAAGTGGTTCTAACAACTGTGTATCGGATATTTTTTTTATTAAAATTTATTCAATTATGCAAATAATCTCACACTAAAAAAAAGTAACTTGATTCAAGTTTGAGGAAATCAATATTTTCAAATTACTGTACATTTATGAAAAAAGAGAAAGTGAAAGAATTCTGCGTTAATGCAAACTATAATTCTCATCGATGTAATAAACAATAATTTATTCAAACGAGAATAAAGACCTCTCGCAAGCTGTCGGCTCGTTGCAACGGAAGCTGCGAAATTCCGTGCTCGTCCATTTAAACGCGGAAAAGAACCGCGTGCGAATTCTATTAGCTCTTCCGGAACACGCGTGGCGCGTATCTTTCCCAGGCGACTTCTGCCAGAGAACCGGTTAGAATTTTTTTCCAACGTCTGCACGGATGAATGTAATTTCACTTTTTACTGGCCAACAATCTATTTTTGCTTTTCTTTCGCCACACTTTCGTTTCTCTTTTGTCCTTTCGGCTGAGCTGGATCCGTGGAACTAGAATTTTTTATCGCTGCAAGTGGTGCACATTTTGAAAAAAGGATCTTTTAAACAATCCTTGCGATATGGAGAATTCTACGGAACATGGCATTTCTCTGGGGTGTTTTTTATTGCTAGTTGATTTTAGAAGTACATACCTGTTTGTCATGTAAGCACATGCGTCCGTGCGTGCTTGGAATGCGCAAGCACAAATGGCGATTGACAATATACTACGCGCTCGCTAAATGCGTTTCAGTGAAAACTGTGCGACGAAACTTGAAAAAAACCTATTACTGAATTTTTATTCGCTATCGCAAGCTTTGTATCATTTATTGAAAATTATTTTCGTCTGAAATCCGCTTTCTTAAAGTCTTAAATTTAAATTAAAATATAACTCTTTACGAGCGAGAACCCACGTTTCACATTAATCATTTATCGTTCATTTAAAAACACCGAAGCTATCTCTCCCGTTATCCACGTTGCAAAATTTAGGCAAGAAATCCACATCAGTTATTTTTGTTTATTTGGAACTTGAAACACTCGTATTTCATCCGTCTTATAACATTCGACGAGATAGAGATATCTGTATTTGAAATACGACTGCTTCGTCACCAAATTCTATAAAAACATCTGAAGCTCAGAGCTGTAATGCAAAGCAAGTGTGCGTGTATAGCTATGATACGCGATTTATACTCTGCATTGCATAATCGTGATAACTACAGAATAGGAACAATTTAAATTGCGCCAGAGTGAATCTCCTATCCGTGCAATTTAAGATACTCTAACCTCTTTTCTCGCACTTTACTTAATCTTATTTTATACTGTACATTAAATTACGAACAGTGTTTAACCTACGAATTCTGATGGAAATTACACAGCCAGAACTACCAAGGAAAAATATTTCTACGAATCGGTCAGTTTATTAGTTGTGATAAGCACAAACAATACTATAGATAACTAATGCGCTTGAGCGTTAGAAAATTGAACAACGTAGACCAACATTTTTGCTTATCGAACGTAGATTTGTATTTTTACATAACACTCGCTCATGCTCGTGGTATCAATTATAGCGTAATTAACACTAGAATGAACGACACTTCTATTTGTAATTTTTCGTAGTAAATTTCTAACATTTATTTCAATTTCTCTTCATATTTATATTGAGGCACGAATGAGCAGGTATTTAAAGAAAAACATCCCACTATAGAAGGAAATTTTGCACTTCGAATAATCACAACCTTATAAACAAAAAAAGAGATGTTTGTGTTTTAAAATTCTGTGCCTTAAACTGTCAAGTGATTATGAATTAGTAGCGTTTATTCAACCACTTCCAAAAGTGGATTTGCCGCTTTCCTAAAGGTTAATCCTCGACGTATCGTTCTGGTGTTAATGTTAAGATATCGTGTAACGATAAAGCGTCGTTTAGTTGAACGCGCGTGCAAAACAATCGACGAAGGTGTTCATCGATTTCGATCGTTTGGCAATTTGGAAGATTATCTAGCGATTGACTTTCTTGCGGAGGAATCGCGGAACGATCGTGGTACACGCGACAGAGTACGTACATACTTACAATTAGCCACGCGATAAAGGGCGGAGAGAAATCGCGTGACGTAATAAGCCCGTATAAAGGCAATAGAAATAAATGACGTTAAATTGCCGGGTAGCTGGTGTTTAGCAGCTCGTGTATGCTCGCAGAGGCAATGCTTCGCGACGAATTAAATCTGCGAACCTCGAAACTCCTCGTCGCTGCCGGAGAATGAAAATGGATCGTCATATCGCGCGTTATCGACAGATTGTGAAGCTCGGTTTTATGTGTGTATTACGTTACATTGTCCTTGTGAAGATTAGTCGTTGATTAGATATAGCAATGTGTGTCGAAGGGGAATTAGTTTTAGCGTAGACGTCATGCGAGAAATCAGTTTTGATTTAAGATCGTTTTTTGAGCCTAATAGGTACAATTAGTCTAGTTTGATCCCGTTGATTTCCATGCGATCGTTGTTCAAGAGTTGCGCAATTCTTAGATATTAACTGGAGTGACTCGATAATTAATATCATGGAAGAAATTGACTTTAGGAAAGATTTTCTTGTATGTAAACTATTTGATACACGGTTCTATTCCTTTCGATTTAGAACTTTAATCACATTTAAGCATGCTTTCAACATTCCACAACAATCTTATTGTAATTTTCATCTGACATAATGGAACTGCTTCCTTTTGGTACGATATTAAACTCTAGATTTATAATAACTGGATTTTATTTATTTTATATCCGCAATCTAACAATATTTTATTCAATGATATTCCAAATGGGAATACCCACATCCTTTAAAATCTTTCACATACTATAAAACAGCCATTGAAATAAATAAAGAGGCAGCTTTATTTTCTGCCAAAGTTAAATCCATTTTACACCAACTGAAAGATCACATTTTAAATGTGAAATGAAATACGATATATGATAAAAAATAAATAAAAAGTGAGACTGCCTTCTTCGAACGTACATTACGAAGATTTGAGAAACTCCTGGCAATTATTTCTCATTAAATTCAACCTCATCCCCGTAATGCACCAACAAGACGTCACGTATAAAGTCATGGAAAGCACTGTTGAGAAGGAGGCTAAAGCTAGTAATATCGATTGCGATGGCAAACGTAGGGTAGGATGTCCAGTGGTAGGTCACGATTCTACTAAAAGTATGATCGAAAAGCAACCGGTTCCGCGCATGCACGTTGCTTACACACTCTGGGGCCGTATTGTTCGAAAGAGGGTCGCGACAGCTGCTCGAAAATAGACAAGTCCATTGTGGTGCGCGCGGAACGCGACGATGAGCGTCGATGCACGCGTGAAATCGATCGGTAGACACTGACTCACGAGGACGATCTTGCTCTGGTGCAGCCGAACGCACCATTATTCCCCATATCGACAAGGTCACGACCTCCGGGAAGAATCGTGACGCGACTACACATAGTAGCACCGGTCTCTCGTCTATGGCGTGCAGGTCGTTGCCATCCGGTCGTCACGCTACATTTAATCTTTTTACAACAACCGGACTCCGTCGTCGTTATGGCGGAAACGATATCAGTGATGTAATATCAGTGAATCCGTGCCTCTATCTTCCAATCACTTTCTCCGCTAGACTAGACTCGTTTATCGTTGTTCGACGAACATTTTGCGAACAAACATTCCAACGGTGTTTAACATTATTAAATATTATACGGATTGTTATGACTGCGCGTTGCAATTTGTTTCTTATTTGTGATTTAAGATTTCGTAAATTCACTGGAACATATGTATTCGCCGGTTCGTGTTTACGAGAAGTGAAATTCGCGTGTAATGTTTGAAAAGTGTGTAATAACACGGCGTAGGAATTTTAAGAGTCATTTTACGACTGCATTAACGGGAATAACGTTCGGGTAAAATGAATTTGATATTCACAATCAGTACATTACATACATTATCAAAGGATATCATCATACTTAAATACGAACAGATTTCGTTTGCTGTAATAACGCACCGGTATTTGAGCTACGAATCATTTAAACGAGAAAATATATACTTACATACGGTGCAATGAGGATTGTGGAATAAATATTATTTCTTAACCAATTACTATAATGGTGACATTTTGATAACAACATAATTAATAGTAATTTACAATTACAATTAATCTAAAGTTGTAACTAATTAGGAAAACAATTTGTTGGTTAAGTAATTTTGTTTTATATCAATGCACAATGTAGAACGTAATAAATATCGCATGCGTAAATTCACGTGATTCACTTTGGGAGCGTTAATTCAAAATCCCCCTTTTATGCGAAGCGGAACGATTATGCGATTTAAAGCTTATAGAGAGCCACGCTATAGAAAGAGAAGAAGAAAAACGAATAAAGTGATATTACGTTGTTAGAAGCAATAGTATCGAAGGCAAATACTGTATTTAAATCCGGTAACTAAGGAAAGCGATTACAGAAAGATTCACACGTCAGTTTTTAAATGACATTTTCTCAAATCAGAGTCACATGTTCAAAAATCAATTTACGATTTACCGAGTCTGTTTGCAATTTTACGCATTTGCAAATCTGAGCTTCTTCTCTTAAACGTCATCGATGTCGAAGAATTATTGCCGTGTGATATTTCCCGTATACTTGAGAGCACTTTCCTCTCTATCTCTACCTACGGTTTTGTATAGCTGCGAGTGTTTTCGCTCTCAACCAGATCACGTGTCCTGCTTCAATTTAATTCTATCATATCTTTGACAAGATAATAATCGCGCGATTCGGTTAAAGATTCAACACGTGAAAAAGAAAGATATGGGTAAGGACTCACCGGTGCGATCGAGATGATCCGAAGCAGCGATCGAAAATCCAGTCGGCCGATCGAGGGGGGCCGGCGTCCCGCCGTGCCGATGCACTGGGAAGTTTCAAACACTTTCTGATTGGCACACCAGCGTAAATTCACACGAGTCACGTGATCGAGTTAATCTCATAATCGTAACACGATCCTCGGCTACGAACGTACACTGAATTTTTTTGAAATTGAAACAACACGACCGCGCGCCGAACACGATGCCCAAACGCCAAACTATCGTGGCAACGGGTGCTTCGCTACTGTGTGACGGTGTGCCAGGGTTCATTGTGTGCTCGCCTTTCTGCTCGGTGATTGGTGGAGGGGATGATGGAGGACAGATGGTAGTTACGAAGGTTACCGGCGAACATCGAGCAACACCGAGTCTGATTCATGGTTGCCTCGTAAGATGGTGTATCTGTTTAACCGAGAAATATCGAAAAATTATTACGTACTTGCTCGACTTTTGCATTTGTCAAGATGCTATTTCACTATCTTCGAATTAAAAAATTACGCGTGTACATGTAATATATATAAATGTAAAACATTTCCAGTATTTCGTATCTGTGTTAATTTATTAATTTATTAACAAAGCGTCAAATTTTTCGTCAGTGGTTACATTTTAAATTATTTACACATATCGAGTTAAAACTGCGATCAAATTTCAGTCCATTTTAATTTTCGGGGAAGAAATTAATTTCCCGTACTCCTTACATCTCTAACTCAACTCCATTCCTTAAAAGTTGTAGTATTTGCTAGGCTTTCTGGTGTGATAGGCCATAACGATGGTGGCAACATGGAATAATTCTGTAATTCCAATGGTCTGTGCCAAGTAGGATAAATAAAATCATCCGTATTGCTTGTACTCGCAGTATTCTCAAAGTATTCTTTGATTATATCATCAGGATTCGGCCAACTATTTTCAAGCGTTACGTTTAATTTTGATTGGTGTTTCATTGCAACTGTAAATGAAAATTGTATAAAGAATGTGATGCAGGATTTTATTTCACGTTTGCCTTATTGCGAACATTACCAAGACGTTGAAGTTCCCATATCATTGGCGGAGTATAATGTGAATATCTGCAACCAATACCAAATGCGCAACTACCACAGCTTAAATACCACTTACATGGTATCTTTGAACTTTCTTCCTTCAATATAACTTCCGGATCTAGAAACAAAAATAGATGAAAATTTTTACAACAGTGGGGAATGTGCAACGATTTTGAGGTTATGATTGATACGTATCCAATTTCATAAGTATTTCAAATATTCTATTGGCGTAATTATTACTGAATAATCACCTTTGAACATATTATAATGATTTGCACGAATTTTCACATGTTGTAAACTTGAAAGATGTTTTTTTCTGGCATCTGGATCATCCTTGAAGGATCTGTCACAGTACTCGCAATAATATCTCTTACCCATTGATAATCAAGTTTTATTCAAGTTCCTTTAATTTATATTTAAAGAATACTTTATTCACAATAAAATAAGAAACTTTGAGTATTCATTCCATAATATTCATAGTATCGGCAAAATACAGCAAAACTTGCCTGAACCAGGAACATGAAGCAATCAAAGCAAATTTCATAGAGATTAGAGTGACATCTGGCATAGTGTTCTGAAAGTAATTTAAGAAATATATACTACTACGATGATCAACTTCGTCTAATTGAAATTTAAAAAAAAAGATTCATTCTGTATATTTGAGTCTGCATATAAATCATTCCACGTATAAATTATCAGTACGAATAATTTGAAAACAGAAAAAATCACTAGTCCAGAACGATTAATTTAATTAAAGGTGTATTTCTATTAATTCTTCACAGTATAGGTCGGAATTGTTGTTTGTACACTTAATGGGTATTTATTTTAAACAAACAGAGTACATATATGATGCTGCTCGTTTAAACGTTACAATTGTTTGTTACATCCTTAGAATACAATTTATCGCAACATTTTGTGCGTTACTAATCTATATCTGTGTGGTAACGTTACATACCGAAGAAAATGCCTATTATTACAACAACCTTCTTCGTTAATTCTCGATCTCATAATCGCTCACCATTTCGCAGCGAGAGACATCTTTGCAACTACAGAAGCTTCGAAATATTTAAATATTTTTAATTACTCTTCGATAATACGAATCCTTTTACACAACAATTTTGCTTGGAGCAAATAAAATCATCTGTCGTTTGTCCGTGTATTTAGGTACCTCCAAGAGAAACACTGTCTTGGAAATATATAATTTTTATGCTTGAATATACAACGCTATGGAATGCCCAATTTCAATTTTGCACTATTCATTCACGATTTAAAAAAGATATTTAGATAGTGATTATTTCTTTGGCGTGAAATATCAAAAAATGAACTTCTTTTGCAAACGAATGGTAATTCCTTTGCGAAAGTATAAAGCCGATCCCCACTGGGCGGCAATGGTAAAAGTGCAGCTGTCGTATCGTGTCATTGAAGGACACCGTATATATATATATGAATATATATATATTTTTTTATGTATTTGACAATATTAATATTATACACATATAATATATAATATAAATACAATATATTAATAATATTAATATATGTATATGTATAGAATGTCAATGTGGATTATAATAATATTCATACAGGAGCCTCTTAGATGGTGTAGCATACAAATATTATTATAACAGGAATATAATATTATAAATAGATTCAATATATTAGATCCTTCTCTATATAGATTTCTAGCGTGTCGTTGCCGAGATTCGACAGGTCGCAGTGTGAATCGGCTTTCAATATCGTCAAATTTCTTCTTTGGTTATTCGCGAACAGAAACTAAACTTTGCGGATCACGTTTTTTTGGATGTTCGATTGGTTCATCGTATGCCGACTTTCATAGACATTTTCAACGATAGCAATTATTTTCGTCAGCTTTCTACAAGCGATCAGTGATATCCTATGAGGTAACGTGACAATGCAAGAGAATCGAAATCGATAGATAAGCTCGAACATTTGAAAACGTTGAATTACACGCAAGAAAGTCCGGAAAGTATGATTTAAGCTTTGCAATCCTTCCCGTCGATTATCAGATTAACAGTTAAGTGAAAATAATGTATATGTATATATAGATATGAAGTAGAAGTTGAAAAATACTTTTCTCACGCACAACGACGAGTGCATGATTTCTTTGATATCTGTTATTAATAGATCAACGAATGATTCGGTATCGATTTTGTATTAACCGGAGTTGGGATAATGTCTACCGAAAAAAAAAAAAGAAACTTTAGAGGTTCGTCTCTTCAACGTAAATAAATGCGGCATATGCACGATACACTGCCTAGTATACAAATTTTCTTCGTAGTGTGTGTTTTAGTACGAGAATACTGTACAGAGTCCGAGCTCTTTGAGGAATATTAAGTTTTCGTATTTAATACTTTTTTTTTCTTTTTCTTTATTTCCACAAATTCAAAATTTGCTCTTTTCTCTCTCTCTCTCTCTCTCTCTCTCTCTATTATATATAGTAATTTTTCCATAAATTTTTACGATTATCAGAAACAAGTGCAAAAATTTGTGTAACATTTGTTTCCAAGTATTAGTAATATTAATTGTGCATGTACACGTAGCTGAGTTACTCTTTCGAAAATACAATTTTCGTATTTCACGTAATATAGAAATGTTACGATACGTGACGATGCGTGGCAAGAATCGGTGGACGCGTATCGAAAATATTTACAAGAGAAATAAACGACAACCAAAGTCAACAATTAGGTCGTTAATGAGACTGATAAAACGATAACAGCCCTTGCTGCGCATTTAATGTTATCACGGTCGACTCAGCGCGTCATAAATTATGCAATAACTCCAGGAACACGAGTATATGCATAATGAAACCGGTCGATAATTCTGCGAAAGATTTTTCTTCTACACCCTTGGACAATCACGTGAAACAAAGAGAACGTAGCTGGTTAGATTAATAAGAATAACAGTAATAGCTAATAATATTTTGCAAAATTTTTCACGTAACGAACTTTGTACTTTGCACAAAAATTATTAACAGTAATAATTTCGTGCTATGCGTTTATTATTTTTAGCCAGCCAATAATCAGCCAAAGATTAACGTCAAACACAGGAAAAACGTACAGCGTATTTATAATGTTCTTGTCTGCGTTGAAAAAAAACCACACCGACGAATCTCTTAATCATTTTGAATGATCTCAATTGCATTACATGCGTTAATCGTCGTCAAGATTCGTCTTCGTCGAACAAATTACCACGTGTTTCTTAGTTTCGATTTTCGCGTCTTTCTTCGGTAATAACGTTCGTGTCGAGTACGTTGAGAATGCAAAGCGTAGGAGATCTTCGAGAGCAAGGGTCCGGAATGCAGCAGAAGAAAGTTGGTACGAGTGCTCGTGGCGATCGTAAAAAGGATCGTAACGTTTTTAGGCCTGCTAAAAACAACGTATACTCTCCTCCCCGATTGGCTCGAATTGAAACGAATCCGGAAATAATTGAAAACAACGGACTGGACGAGAACAGTACGACACGAAACGCGCACCCGTTACATGGCAGTTCGACCGGAGGCGTTGTAACCCCCGTGCCGTCGAATCATTGCGTCTACGGGGTTGTAAAAGCATCTGTTCGTGCGTACGTGTGTCCGCGTGCCTGTGCACAACGTCCAACACGTAAAAGTATTTGCATCTTTGAAAAATAATCCACGATACAAGTGTATGGCGGGATGGATGTCCTTAAAGTTAGAACGATATAATTTCGACGACACGTTTATCGATTAAACAGCACGTTGTTTGCTCAGGCATGCGCCTTCTTACCAGCGAATAATTTGCTTTTCGACCAATAATCGTCTATTGTTTTCGCAGTCGTGTACGTGTCGCGTACACGTACATTTATTCTTCTTTATACCTGGTTGGACTTGCGTCAAGGCTTTACAATAAGATCGACGAATTCAATCGACTTGCTGTTCAGCACGGAATGAAATTTATCGATGGAAGCGACGTCGCAAGTGTGTACACTGCGAAAGAGTGGGAAAAAAAGACGATCGACTTTCGATCGATCATCAAAGGTCGCAACTGCTACGTTCGCTCCGTATCTTCTCCTCGAATCGATTCGCTCGGCTCTCTTGCAAGCAACGACACGATTCCACACTCCAACAGCGACCAGACTCGCTCACGATCTCACGTAGTTCACGAGCGTGCGGCCGTTTGACATTTCGGTTATTCGACGTTTGCAATTTTTCGCTGTTTTCATTCACGAATCTCACAAACGGGGATGCTCGATACGAATGGCCGAGTTGTCGAGCCTCGACGATGTTCCTCGTCGTAGACGGTCAAAATCGTAGCGCGCGTTCCGCGCGATCCGCTATTGAAAATTTTGAATCAGCCTCGATATATACCGGCGCTCGCGATCGCAATCTAATCCTCCCTGAGCTTCGTCGACTGCCAATAAATTTCGCATTAACAACGGACCGACGAATTTGTCGGAAGTTCGCCTGGTGTTCATCTTGAACGCACGAGTTCCAACGAAAGTATCCCCGTGCCGGATACGCGGTCGAACGATTAAATCAATCCGCGTAATTGGATCGAGGAAACGCGCTCACTCAGCAGCAGCGTCCTTTTTCCGAATTTGTGAAAAGCACGCCGCTACGCTCGACTCTTCGGCCAATTAATTCTCCGGCGTGTTTTTTCTTTAGTTTCGCCCAGTTCTTTTCGGTTCGTTTCTCTAACCAGTGAAACAGCCTCCTTCCAGCAGTCGTATTTCGTATTTCGTTCGCTACGATTCAATTCCATCGTCTTATTACGTGTGCTTTTTGTCGACTTTTGTTCGATTTTCCAATTCCGTTCGTTTGTTTTCGATATCAGGGCTATGCTCGACGAAATGACAACTCGCGAGTAACTATGTTCGGATAGTGATTAATCGATTCCATACATTTCAAAATGTATTAATAAATGATGAGTATACCAGTTCGAAATAGACGGGCGTGTTTAATCGTGAATCTTATAATATAGATTTTCAAGATGCAAATTCGAAATTTTGTCCATGTTTTTTTCTTTTTCTTTTTTTCTCTTTTTGCAATGCTACGTTTCCGAAAGGACGAAAGATACGCAAGTATGGAACTCGGATGGAAAATTGTTCGATGAGGGTTATCTGTGTGTCCGAAGGTTTACGGGAAACTTGTAAGCTCGGTTTCAAACGTACGATTCGGAGTAATGCGTTTGCGCGCGGTTTTCGAGATAAAAAGTACCATGAAATTTCCCAGGGATTAGCGAAAGGATTCGGACGCGATCGGACGAAGCGGAAACTCGACGACAAACGGAAAAGCAAGGAGGAAGCCCGATTTGCTGCTTATATCGTTTTTTTGATCGTTCGATTTGTTCTTTTTTTTTCTCTCGTGTTTGTGTGGTTTGTTTGTTTGTTTGTTTGTTCGTCTCTATTTTTTTCGTTTCCTTTTTGGTTTCATGTCGGGCATACTGTCGATGACTCGATCTCGAAAAAGCACTCCGTTCTCATCCTTCTTATTTCTTCGGCTCGTCGTTTGGCGCAGGATTCGATAATACTTCCTGGCGGACCTTGTGACCTCGGAAGCTCGCCTGGATCTTCGTTGCCGCCTTGTGCAGATCAGGATCCGTGAGATCGATACCCTGGATCTCGTTCATCGCGTCCTTTGCCTGAAACAAATAGATTGCAACGTCGTCGTGTAGATCTGTTATTGTAAATAGAGGCATGCTTGTTTAGAATACGTGTCTTGTTAGTTAGTGCTTGTCAACGACCATATGTCAAAGGTTTCATTGCACGGGCATGTGTTTGCATTTGTAGTTTACCGTATCTATCGGGATTGCTCGAAACTTGGTACCTAATACTGTTTTCTAAAGAGCGAACGCTTCGTTTGAAAAATTATATCAAATGGAATATCGTGATGTTCGTTAAAATATGTATCTAGAGTTACACGTTTAATCTCTTTGCCAATTATCGAGATATCCACGTTTAGCTTTTTGACAGTCTCTGATAAAATCGAACGTTTCAACGTTTAAAAATTTTAGAACACGAAGAAACTGTAATTCTTTTCTCACGAGAGACGTGTAATTTTATTAACATACCTTGTGTTAAAAGATTAAAATGCAGATATAGAAAGGTTTCATAGGGTAAAGTTATAAATGAGATACATATTTCGTACGAAACGGGAAGATCCAACGTCGGTGTGCAAATTCATGATTGCAAACGAGGGTAGAACGTGTGTTCATGATACAGTACGTTGCATTTGTTAATTACTACTCGTTAACAACCGCGAATTAATTCATTTCAGCAAGTATTTGTTCATTGCACTTCGTTAAAGGGACAAGTGGAAGGGAAAGAGACACACATACACGCACACACAATTCGTATTTTTCGACTATAATTTGTTTGTAAAATGAAAATACGTCTGTTGAACGAGAGCAACATTTTCAATTCATCTTTTCGTTCATTTGTTTTTGCGGAAAGTTAGAAAGAATATAACGAGAAGGAATTCCAGTGAAATTCAATGCCAGAAATATCGTTTGTCGTACTACTGAATTTTTCTGTCCCTTTTATTTTGGTACGAAATTTCACGAAAATCACATATAGTTGTAGCAAACAGATTTCACGGTATGGCAAGCATCTCTTTCACCGCTAAAGTGTGTCAAATTTTTGTTGACAAAAAGTTCTCTTTCTGGAACCCGTCTTTTAAACGCATTTTCCAAACGAGTAGATTTTCATCGAGGAGAAAAACACCTAAATAAGTATATCACCTTCAATGCAAGGAAAACCAAAATTCAAATTTACGAAATCTTGCCAGGTATTTTAAAAAAGCATTGGAATTTTAATGTAATTTATTTGACGAATGCAAGATCGCCAAGTATGACGAGAAAGACAAATTTTAATTCCACCGCATAATATTATTGTTAAATTGCGGATTTCTGCGCATTTATAGGATATTTAAGGACACAAAAATGCAATGAGTGCACACGTGAAAATTCTCTTCGCAGAAAGGTGTTCCTAAAAATACAAAATTGCGCGAGATTAATGTAATTGGGGAAAATAGGATTTGCGCAGAAATTTATTTCGGCAACTAACGAGCATTATACAGAGTTTTCTGTGCCCAACACATTCCATTTTCAAATTCTCTGTAAATACATTCTCCATTGATCTCTGCCTGTTTCATCATTATCAACTTAAACCTAAATTATTCTCAATTTTGCTCTTTCATTTTTCCGTATCGCGCTCACTTCAATTTGTCCCTTTCAGCATCACTGCGAATACCACGATCTTTTCAAATCTCTCCCATTCACGATACTTCCCCGGCGTTCAACCACAGTCCAATTCAAGATAGCCATTGCAACCCTTCTCAAAGGCAGAACCATCCATCTACGACTGGATCGTGCCACGCGAACAAAAATCTCCATGATGAATTCGAGCGACGATGAATTCGAGAAAAATGAGACGTTCGACGGGATTCCTTTCGCTCGCTCTTCGCCACGGCGATTGTTGTTGGCGATTACGCGCTCAATTATCGCCGCATCGGCTAAATTTAGGCTTGATTATAACGAGTGGATCCAAGTGGACCTGGCGCGAGACCTGGCCTAACAAGGGCTCGAGCGGGTCTTGAAACGGCCAGGCAGACGATAAAAAAGAGCCGCGTCACATGCAAAAGAGGTTTATAAACATGTAGATTGCAATTACGCGCGAACATATTTGCATTCGACCCCCGGAGCCACCTTCCTTTCTATTAAACCATCCTTCTCTATCCCCTCTCTCTGTCTTTGCCCTTTCTTTTCGCTCGTGTTTGTAGACGTTGGTTGGTTACGTTCGCGTGTGAAGGCTTTTTCGTGCCGTCTGTGCTTAGCAATGGAACGGCGAGTAGATTTGTACCTTTAATCTCAATCGCTGAATTTCGAATCCTCTGTAAATATTTTCAACGTTGCTTCTGACATTTTTACAATTTCTTTTGGGCAGTTTGCAATGAAATATTAGAAATTTTTGTGATCTTCTGTCGCAACTTATCTCAAGACAATTAATAAAGTGACACTATCGAAGGATAATTATCACATTGAATCTTACAAGTGGACGATCTTTAGTGTGGCAGAGTTTGTTGATTTGACATCTTTTTAGATATGAACATCATTCTGGTGAAGTGCACGCAATACAATGAAAGGAAAAACAAATTTCAGTTTTAACTGAATTGTTAAATAATACGAGCTTATCATCACTTTTACCTCCAATAAAAGACAGAAGAGAAGAATCATAGAATCTGTAGAATCCCAATTTCCAAGATTCGAGATGCGAAAGTGTCAAATCTCGCAAACGTCGAACTACTCATGAGTTCCAGAGTTCGAAATATTTTTATTTTCGGACTCTGACTTGGAATCGTAAGTACGTATTACGCTTTGCTCGTGTAGGGAGATAGAGAGAGAGAATTGCGTAGATCTTTCGCGTTTGAGTATTATTCGTCAACCGCGAGGAAGTTTGACAGAGTGACGTCAAATGGTATAAAGAGGACGAGAGTTAAGCTGACGATCGAAATCGTTAAGCTGATACTCGGCTTAATTGGGAGATACCGTGCCCCGTTTGTCTTCCTCCATTCCCTCCATTCGCTTTCTTCTTTTCCACTTTTTGCTCCTCACCGGTTTTCAGAGGATAATTTGCGTGGTATAACCGTGAAATTATGGATACGGCGAGACTTGAGATTCGTTAGATGGGCTGATGCATGAGTTTTCGAAATGGTTATGAATGGTTACGAGCGAGAGAGATTTATGGCACAGTTCATTTTGGGATTGAAAATATGGCCGGAGGATATGTAGATCGATATACATGCATGCATGTATACCAGGAATAGATTCACGAGAAAGAAGAAAGGAATAGAACACGGGAAGAAAGAATCTTTTTAATTCGTGTATTTTTTACTATCATTGTTTCTAATGTTTATATAGAAATAGTATATATATATATATATATATTTTTTCATAACGATTTTACATAATCAAACCTCATAGATAGTTGAGTGTGACTATTTTTTAGAATAATGGAATTTTCGGCATGTTGCTTCGTTGCACTACCAAACAGTTTGTAATAATAGTTTAAATATGCATTCTCATTAAGTGGAATACATGCTTTGATATAACAAGCATACTCTCAAAATTTTCATTTTACTCGCTCTGAATTTAATTTCTAGATAAACTAAATATCACTTAACTCACACAAGCTGCATCATAGCTTATAATTACACTGCGGACTTTTAAAATTCATATTTTTGGGAGTGTAATTGAAATAATGGAGCCGCTTAATTAGGTAGAAGATTGCATACTATTCCATGTAATGTTACTACATGATATAAATTCTGTATTTACGTTGTATTATATTATTTCATACTGTGTCACATACTCTCAAAATAACCGAGCAAAGTTGGCTGGATAAAGGTTTACACTTTATTCTACGTTATTCCTCGAAACTTCCTGACTAGAAAATGGAGCCTACCACGTAGTAGGCAAAGCAGAAAAGAATGATGATCTTGTTGCGTTGAGTATCGTGGGAAGCGTGCGAGCTAGATTTAAAGTTTGAACGGCTCTTTGATGGTTTTGAGCTTTCAGGTTTTGAGAAAGAGCCGTTACTTAAAATCTCGCAGATCCGAAATGCTCGAGAACTTTGTTCAACCGTTGAGTGATCCCATAGATCTTTCAGGCTGTTCGCGTAAGTAAAGTACAACTTGCAATTAGTTCTGTTTAATTAATCGTACGATCGTTCAGGTCGAAGAGGTGAGGCCTCTCTCTCGCGAGAAGCATTCTTTCTTGTTACAACCATTCCATTCGTATCGATTACGTAGGCGGAAAGGTCAATCTGACGTCGTCTTTCTTATTTAGACGTAGCCACAAAATTTTGAAAAAATTCATTTATTATTATTTATTTATTTTACTATTATTAATCTACTATTACTGTTGGATGCAAGAACGATCATATTATTAGTGAGAAAAGACATTTCGGGAGGAACATTTAAAGATGAAAATTATTTATAATTTGAAAAATTTTGATGTCCCCTTCAAATATTATATATGCAAATATCGAATGAATAACACAGAGTATTGTTAAAACGCAATATTGTTTGCGGTTATGTATCATTTTACGTAATAGGAGCCTCTAAGAGCAGCGACAATTAAAATTAGTTATTAATATTTCATTAATTTATAAATTCATCAATATGTTTGATGATTGATATGGTATTGATGAGTTTTAATTATGTAAAACTCTCTGAGGCTCTTACTGCATAAAATGGTGGTGCGTAGAGGATAATACTCTGTACATTCTGTATTGACTCAACGACTTATTCGTTGATTTGTTTGATCATCATATTTTGCTGCCTAAAATTTCCATTCTTCTGATTTAGTGTGACGAATCTGTAGAAAAATGATTGATGCTTTATGATATAATTAATGTTTGACTAACAAAGATATGTCGCAACTTGGTCATTCTTCAAATTTGGAGAGCACGCGTAGAAAAGAATTTAGCAGAATCGAGCATTCTATTCGGAAAGGCTCGAGTCAAAGTTCAATTCGCGGAAAGTCAAAAGCAACGTTACAGACGGCAATTTCCCACGAAGTTGGGGTTAATTATTATTGGGCTTGGTGCAGGCACGCACCCATCGCGAGAACAATGTCGGTTAGGGCTTGATAATTTTCCATCGGCTGGGGAATCGCCGGTGGGCCGGCCTGAAACTTTGTTCCCGGGCTGTCTTCCTTCGTACGACCCTTTGATTACCAATTAGATGGAAGTTAACTCTTCCAAGCTAATAACTCGGCCGCCCTCGTAGACTCACGGCCTACGGAACTATGTTTCTGTTGGACTCGTTGGAATCCCGAACCCCCAGGCTTCCGAGAAAATTAAAATGGATTAACTTCCGGTGTCTGCTGCAAACGAGCCTGAGAGGTTCACTGTGATAGCTTCGAGACGACAGTCGGCGAGCAAGAATCTTTGTTCTTTGATTAACCCTCGGGTGGCTGGTTAAGGGGGTTGTTCGAGCATAGAATGAATATAATTGTGCAGTTGTTGCAGTAACTGCATGTTGGTAAAATATAATAATAACACTTCTGGCCTTCTGTAACCAGAATTTGGTTTACTTAGAAGGAAGAAAGGTTGCTAATCAATTGTAGCTATTTGTGCTCTTCTTTTAATTTAGAATTTGGAGACCAGTAGCTGTTAAAAATGAGTCATTTGATATTTTTTTATGTGGCGTCAATAGCGAAACATCAAGGCGGATGTTCATTAATAATTTGGAAAGCTAAAGTATCCAATGGAAGAAGAATGTATTTGACCCACTCACCGAGGATCAATAGGATTTTACATTTGAAACGTTACAAAGAGATCAGGAAATGAATCTGTCGGTACGGATTAGTGTGAATTAACACGGACGTACTTTTGTTATAGCTCCACTCACACCCGAGAATAGGATGGTATTTGCGAATTGCATTATTTTTGTATTTTTATCCGGGTCCTCTATTACGCCTAATGGGAGTGCATTCAGCAGAATACCACGATATTTGAATATTCCAGTAGGATCATTCAATTACTCCATTTGCTTTCAGCGTTTCATGTTTTTTGTCTCACATTTTATCGCAGCGTTCCTGTATTCTCGTCTGAGATAACTGAATTTTATTTTTGTTCCCTCTTTTCTCTTTTCTCGACCATAGTCAGCTTATCTCGAACGAAAATTAAAAATGCATACGCGCCTATAAACTGATTTGCATACGTTCGCGGGAAGTACTCGGTGATTTACATGCTCTTATACTTGGAAAGAGAATTCGTTGGAACGACTTTTAGCTGCTATAAACCCTCTTATACCTAATCTCTGTCAAATGTTTCATGGAAGATTTATATTTCTGATCAGTTGAATTAAACGTACAAAGAAAAAAGATAAAAGAGAATCTTCTTCGCTTCAAGTTATTGATTAACATGAAATTTACTTGAAATTTTTGAAATCAATGGTTTTGTCCATAGAATATAATCTTATTCCTTTTAATGTGCATAATGTAATAAAGAACATCAGCTTTTCTTCGTATATTTCACGAAAAATCACTTGGACCTAAAATCTATCGTTTTTACATATTTTCGAATATGTAAGAATTAATATTGTTACATTTTTTTCTAACACTCGTTCGGGTTCGTTTACATTTTACAAACTGCTACTTTTTACTTTTTCACGACAGCGCCAGATTTTTATCTCGATCTCGTTTAAGAAACAAAATCGGTGGTTTTAATTTCAACTTCTTTCGCAGACGTTCTTGCGTGGAAGATCATTCATCTTGCTTCAAATATTCGCAAGCTGCCGCGATGCGACGTTTAGCTTTTTCGAATTTTAAAACTCTTTAGATGCGATGCAGTGTTATCGGATAACCACTACAGCCAAGCACAAAAGAGGTTTTGCTTGTTTCTTTTTTTATTTTCTCTCTTTCTCGTCAGCTGTCTCGTCTCTTTGAACATACTACGATAAATATCCGAACAGCCCGGCGGATATTTACTGTAGCTGTACATCCGCCGAAGCTTTGACGTTTTTACTTTTTTTCCAATAGAGAAAGCAAGTGGTATTTTTGACGCGAGAACGATCATTAACTTATTTTTTCTCTTTCTGCCAAAGGGTGAATATCAGAGCGATCGTTCTGTACTTAAATCCTTTCATCTTTCGATGTCGTTTAAACGATTTATATTTAGTTTCTTCTTAGTAATTTTATTAGTTAATTTCATTCATTGAACTGCATTCTTTGTTTTGCGATGATTAACGTGGAAACAGTTGCTGACGACTTTTTAAGAAAAAATTAATTATTAAAAACCACTTTTAACACTTTAATTCCGTTAACGAGAAAATTGGTGTTTCTTAACGATGGATTTTATTTTTTACTATAACATGTGATTGCTGCTAAGAAGAAACGTCAAATCGATGGAAAATATTTTTTAATCATTTATAATTAATCTATCGTCTTGCTCTTTGAACTCTCCAGCTAAAGAGATCCAGCATCCATAATGCATATAGAAAATTAAAGAAACCTCTCACAGACTGTTACTATGCTACTCTTTCTATGACATTACGAATTAAAGTCTAGCTCGTTTTCTCATTAGCAATTTTGTAATTAAAATACACCTTATAGTCATTAATATATTCATTGGTCGAACGACCAATGATAGATTAGATGATAGATTCATATCAACGTAAAACGTAAAATCCCTTTGAACTCTGTAGCCAAAAAGAATCAATATCCGTCATACATATATGGAAAATTAATAAATTTTCTATGAAAGTATTACCAGAGGTATTGCTGTATTTATAAATAAAATACATTGAAATTCATTGAAACACATCGATCTTTACACGCAATATACTGAAACATGTTGCATCGAGAAATTTTAGCACAAACGTGAATCAATATCGTTTCATTTTTTTATAAGAAAAAAATCCATCTATCCATCGATCGAATAAACGCCGAAAGACAGATAGTCTTCTATCAACGTGAGACACAAATTCACTCTTTGAACTCCCTAGAAGAGAACCGACGTCCACGAGAAATTAATAAATTTTCCACGGGAGGGAATATTATCTCGCCGCGATGTATCACGAATGGAAATCTGTGCAACTCGGTGTCTCATTCTTTCAATGAGGCAACCATAACTTTGCCAATCGGATTGGAAAAAGCACGTACGGTGCACCCGATAGATAACAGACGGTCGCAATTGAACGCATAATGCCACGAGTTCCTCCGATACAGACTTGACGGGACATAATGGTGGGTCGCGATCTCCACAACCCGGCTCCCGAGTTCGAAATTATGCGCTCCCAGAGAACTATGCATCACCGGATAATTATTGTTCCCGTCTCTCCTCCCTCTCTCTCTCTCTCTCTCTCTCGTCGTATATTTGGTGTATTTGCGTTTTGAACTTCCACGTGAATGCAAACGAACCCTGCGTCTCTGCATTTGCATTCGCTCGCGCCGCAACGTTTTACAAAAGAAACTTGCCTCCCGAGCCTTTGGGGGTTGATACGTTGATTTATTTATAAATACAGTTCGCGCGCAGTTGCGTCCGGTTGACGTTATGCAAATGCGTATCACGCGCGACAAAAAGTTTTCGGGAGGGATTGTTGGGCTGTCACGTGGGTAACGTTAACGTTGTTTGAGCAGGGAATAAACGAGAAAGGAAGCGTGCTCGTTTGTTTGTCTCGACGTGAGAATTGTGGCGCGAAAATTTAAACAGGAGAGGAAAAAGCAAGATGACGGCGCGTCACGGCTGGTCAAATTTAAACTGCGTTCTTCGTTTTGCGATGCTTTCACCAGTTAATGAGAAAAATACGTCGACGACTTTTTAAGATCTCTCAAAAAGAAAAAATTAATTATTAAAGGTATTAAAATTAATTAATAAAAATTTTTCACGTTATATTTGTGATGCAATACGAGCAGGAATTTGATACTCATCTCGTGCAGCTCTTCGTTACAATGTATAATACATGTATCTTCGCGCATTTCAATTTTGCTCTTATTGCTTCTTTCTATTGCAGCCTTTTGAAACGATACTTTCGGCTTGCACGATTCAATTATTTGCAATATTGTTACATAGATAGAAAGTATAAAAATACCTAGTTATTAGAAATTATTTTATTTTTAGCTTCGACGACGAAGGAATCTTATATTATCACTGAAACGATATGTGCGGAGGTTGTTCTATAAGAGGAAATACTTGTTATAAGAAGCAGCTTCTTAGCCTGTTCTCCGACATAGTCTTCCACAGCAGTAACTGTGTTATTATTATTAAAAAAGCTATTCCCCTTTGTTACGAAGGGAAAGTTTTATCGATCATTCGGCGGTAATAAGTACTTTGCCGAGTACTTTATCAAGTATATGAGTCGCCCGATCGTTATTGTTTAATACACACAACTTACGCGTCGTAAGTTTGTGACATGTGAAAAAGCGACATTTCGACAAATATCTGACAGTAAATGGAGATCATATAGAACATCATTATTTTTCAATCAATTTTCATTGTCGTTCGCTAGCAATTTTTCCGTAAAGAATGGCGAACAAGAGGAAGACAAGAGTTACTTTGAAAAGTTCTAACGCTTCCAGAAAACTTATCAAAATGTCCAATACCTTCGAGACTTTCAAACAGTGCCGTTAAAATAAGTTTTGAGTCTCTGGCAACTTGGAAAACTCGAGTCGCGGTTCGAGCTTCTCCGGCTTGAACCTCGAAGGTTCAGGCGTCGAGCTGTAGCAGCTGAAGTTCTCAGCGCTCGAGAACTTGCCTCAAACTCAATCTTTCTAACGATGATTACAAACGGTATCATGTACTGGCTACCAAATGTCACGTACAGAGGTGGGCGAAAGTCGGATTTTTGTGCAAATTCATATCATTAAAAATGTAACTGAAGAAGTAGAACCTCGGCAGGAAATTATTTTGTGATAGAAGACGTTATACTTTGGGTATTTTACATAGCCCTCCAATGACTATATACATTTTTGCACATACAATTTGCATTTGCACAAGCCACAATTTCGCGAGTCACTATACATACTCGAAGCTCGATCGCATCAGAACTAATAACAATAGATATAATACCACGTTCGTGTAATAGGTGTATTTTTATTTTCGAATTTTCGCTGCTGCGTTGTAATGGGACATTTGCAATCGAATGGCAAAGCCAATAATACCGTAGTCAAATAGAACCGTGGTACCAATAGAACCGTGAGATTATCTTGAATAATTTCAGGTGTTACACATAGCTACGCAATTGAAACAACGTGCAGACGACCAGATTATTATGTGTAGCGTTACAATAGAAGGGAAATTTGCGTCTGTGGTTTGGAACAGTCCAGTTTATTACCCACTGAAAGGTATGGATCGTTCGCAAACGTAGTAAACAGACTGCGGATTTTTGTGCGAATTCATATTTTTATAAATAAAATTTAAAAAAATGGAACCTGGATAGAAAGTTGACTTCTTCGTTAATTATTATATAGAATATTGCACTCTGCAGTCTAGTAATAAATATAAAATTCGAAAGAGTTTTAGAATTGGTATTTCTTTGAGAATAATTTAGAAAGTGAGATTTACAATTTTAAATATTGTAATAATTGTATGTAACAATCATTTTTGATATTTTATATATTTTTGTGTCTTTTGTACGTTGTATGTATTCTTGTTTAAATATATTATAAGTATAATATAAGTATAATATATTTAAACAAGTATACATACAACATACAAAAGACATAAATATTACAATATTACAAGTACGTAAAAGTTAGTAGCAGTCCAATTATAAAATATCGTTGATGTAATTTTTAATTGATCAAAACATGCAATGTTTTTACAATTCATCGATCCATCGTTCAAATTTACTGTTACCTTGCGGAAATTAAAATTAGATCTTTAAATTTACATTTTCTATTTAAAAACACTAATAAACTTTTTCTCGTATAAATATACCGAATCAATCGATTGACGTAATACATCCTGACGTAATACGGCATTCAAACAACGATCCATGAAATTTCCAGTTTTCTATGTTCGCTTTGAACTTGGATGTTGCTGCTGTAAAGCAACTTTAAACATTTATTTATAAGAATTCGAGAAACTCTAGTATTCACTAAAATTACCAAAAATTTAGAAACTGAGGAGTACATAAATTAAGAATTAAGAATGCGTTCATCTTCAAACATACATCTACTTCCTGATACGTTTAACTTTTTTGAACTACTAACAATTAAACTAATATTTCCAGCATCTCAATTATCCGTATCTCTATATATTCTCTAACGTATGTATATTTATTTAATACATTGTACTTTATATATATATATATATATATATATATATATGTCTTTCAATATATTTATTTTTATGTTGTCTTCTTCAAACCTCTAATAACTAAACCAATGCTTGGAATAAATCTCAGATTATCTATATGACGATACTCTAGGCTATTACACTAGACTACTAAACACTCAAGAGTATTAAAACAAATTCAAGAGATAATCCTCAAATTATGTGAATCTGACTAATATTTTTTATCCTTGCGAGACTACTTCACGCGTAACTTAAAACACCCAATTTGAAACAACAAGCAAAGCAAAATTGAAGTCCTAGCGATAAAAACAATTCGGATGTCTCAGTTTCGCCGGAAATTAACAAATCCGCTCGCAATGTTCCCCGTTACATTACATTCGCGCACGTATATATCCACGTTCGTGGACTCACAACAGGCCTCTCGAATGGAACGCCGCTCGATAACGGCGTGGTGCAGCCTTAAAGAGGTTCTATTTCTGGTTCGTTCGGCGTAACAATGCGCGTCAATTTGGAGATGCTTTCGCAGGGGATCTTGACGATCGTCGGACAGGGTTGAAAGGACGCACAGGTGCAGCTGGTTACCGCCGATTATGGCCCTGTGTCGGTGAATCAACATAATGTCAAAGGGGCCAACAATAGTCCACTCGAATCGCCGACGAACTTATCGATCAAGCTGTTTGGCACAGCCTCGAAATCTATCGGCTTTGTCGCATTAATTATGAAGCTGGCTGCGCCGCAAGCATCGCCACCATCTCTCACATCCACGGATCCTGTTTCAAATGTAATTCTATTTGCCCGGTAAGGCACCATAAGTAATGGAATCGTTCGAGAGGACTGTCCCTCACCCCAGGTCTCGAGCGAAGTACGCGCCCGCTTTCGAGTTACACGTGTTTCGCCAGAAGCTGAACTCAAATTGTTAATCGAGACGACTGATTTTCCGAGCGGTGCAGCGGTGTTTCAGTTTCTTTTTTTTAATTGGCCGAAATTTCAATCGACGCATTTTTTCTCTGTATTCCGCCGTGAGAGATTTCGAATGGAAAGATCTGGATTTAATGAAACGTAACTAGTTTTAATTAGACGCGTACTCGATGGAGTTTTTAATTTAATCTTCAATCGTAGTTTTTGAAATTTTCGTTGGATTCCACACTTTCGACTTATTTCTCGCGGCTGGAATAATTTTCTGCTCGTTATTTATCGCCGATCGATTAATGATCGAGCCAAGTTGATAAATTTTCATAAAGTCGATTTTTCTTAAATGAATAAAATTTTTCGACTTATTTTTTTATCATGTTGATTCATCTCTCATAGTTTTCTTCTTACGTTTCAATATCTCCGATGTAATTTTTATGCCTCGATCGATTTGAATTCCAGACCTTTTTTCTGAGCTGAAAAAAGAGAGACCTTCGCGCGTGTTTCAGAGGAGAGAATTAATTTGACGCCCTGACAGGGTGTGAGTGGCAAATGATCGTTGACAAGAAGAGAGTAGGGTAGTTTTCTTGTCTCATATGTCAACGTCTGTAGCAGATTCTCAGCCGTCACCATTTACCGTCCGTGACACATGGAAATTGCAGTCCAGATGCGATTTAATCTGAGTCTAATGCCATTAATAATTCCATGGTGGAGTGTGGTATATAACCGTGCCATTGCAGAAGTGGGACAATTCATGCGTAATCGTCTTGTACGTTGATGCAGAGAGGCGGCATAATCATCGCAAGTAAGATTTGTTGTATTCCTAGTCTCATTAGAGAAGTTGCGCGGGGTGTGATCGATACGACGGCTGCTGAAAGCGCGTTAACTGTTCGCAACGATGTTGGACGATATTAGGTTCCCGATGATCGATCATTTCTCTAGGAATCGGAGTTAATTAATTACGGTGAACATGAATCGACATAAATTACGCGTGCAATTTTCTGTCCGTAAGTTTGTGTAATAATGGCACAGTGGTACAATTACTTTTTAATAAAATTGACGTTGATTGAAAAGTCTGTTATCACGGAAACATTATTTATTAAATAATTCCGAACGTAGTGCAAAGATATTCAGAAGAATTAGAAACTAGTAATTTAATAAATGTTAAAATTGTTCGGTGATCTCCGCGATTTTAATCTCATCGAGAAATTATGAGAATTAATTATACTGGAAGATTAAGTGTCCAAAATCTAAGAAAAATTCACAGAATGTTGGGAAATTCGAAAACTCGTCGAAATAATTATTTTTTAATACTACATATTTTCTACGATGATAGGTCTCTCCCGATTAATATCACTTTTATCAAGACATAACTCTATTATTATCGTTAATACGCGTTTTATTTGGTATTATCTCACGAAGGTAAACTACTGAAAGAATTTTATGTGTGTGTTATATGAAACGTTTTGAAATTTCATTAACGTTGTAAAATATAGAGAGACACATAGACGAAATTACATCGACCAATATAATCACGACGACATAAACGAATTTCACTACGATGTTAATGAAATTTCGAAACATTTTACATTTCTTGCACACAAATTTTCGAATATACTTTCGCAAGAACCCGTAAACTCTACAATTTGATAAAAGATTCAAACGATTGAAATTACGACGAACAGCTTTTAAAAGTGTTAATCCAGCCAACCTTCTGTTTCCAATTTTCCTCAATCGCGACGCAGAATCTGTCCGCTCTGTGTCATCGAATCATCGAATCCGTATCAGGATGATAAATCATTACGACCAGTTAATATTAATAAAGAACAATAGATATTTCAATCGGGACAAATTACGGCCAGTCGCGTAGGCTTTGGCGATGCGAATCGTCGGTTTTACTGTTCCGGTTACAAATGGCAGACTGCGCGGTTTAAATCACGACGCAGAATGGGTTAACGAGTCGAACTTTAAGCGTTGGCCGACCTTGTCGTGATTAGTTATGATCGACTGCTTCGCAACCAATCGCACGATTTATTCGTCGACGTCCAATTATTTTAAAAGGTTCTTTTTTTTCTTTTCTTACCTAAGGGAGCGTTTCTTGGGCAACCAGTCCAACCTTCCAACGATTCGTGGTTCGGCCTTTGGTTCACGCTATTGTTCGACCCGACGTCGTCTCACTTTCTCTCCCTTTTTCTCGTCCTTTCTTTCTTTTTTCTTTACTACGTATCCCTCGCTGTATTCGCTGAATGCGCGACTCATGCCGGGAATCTGCGGACTCGTTGAGCAGGAAATTTATTTCCTCGAAACTGAGGGGAGGGAGAGAAGCGATGAACCGCGTCCGTGACGAGTATCTCGTATATCTCCATTATTCCCTGTTCACGGTGTTGTTTGATACGCGGACACGAGGATCGCCGTACTGGATTATGCGGCCGTATTTATGCAAATCAACGGCAGTAAATTTTTGACGGCACGTCCTGACGACCAGCGGCTACGAGCCTAATGTAGGCCTGGGTAATTAACGTCTCGCCGAATATGAGACTCGAACGAACACGTTCTTTCGTTTCTAAGGGGTCATGTAACTGATTTCGATTGATGCTATCTTCCTTTTTCCCGTCGGCAAAATTAAACCAGTTAAAAACAGGTAAAAAATGTGTATTTAATCCTCGGACAGTGGTGATAGGATTATTTAAAAATTTGTATATAGAGGGAGAATAAAAAACTATCGCAGTACGATTCGTCTCACTGAAAGGCCCGGATGAAGACCTTTTTGCCATAAAATTTTATCGATACGCAAACATTTGAATCGATAGAAAACAAATTACAGACGCGATCGCTCAGTACCAGACAACGCCACTCCTACTCGAGGTCCCCTACGCCACGCCCCCTCGCGAATCACGTGACCCAAATCAACCAATCGTTAATTTTCGTTGCATTAGCGTTGCACCTGAAGAGGGCCGATTTTCTGGGTTACCCCCGCTAAAATCACTTTCGATACACGATGTATCGCTGCGTTTTTTTTTTGTCTCGGTGGAAATTGTTTTTCATTTCTCCGGATAGATTGATCTTGTCTGAACGTTGGTTTTATCGCGTCGAGGCTGTCATCGCTCTGCCATCCTCTCTTTCTCTTGCAAATTTTCGTTGATCGAACGTGTTCACGGCCACGTGTCAGATGTAAATGAACGCGCAAACGAACTCGCCGTTTCGCTCTTTCGGCAACGCCGTCAACCGCTTTAATTGAGAGCAAATATTGGGCTAGGAGTTGCCGGGATTACACGAAAGCTCCACTGTAATTTCCACCTTGAACCACGTTAAATAGCTCTTCTATTCTTTGCTTTACTTCTCTTTTTTTTACGTTTCTCTCTCTCTCTCTCTCTCTCTCTCTCTTTTTTATCGAAACGTTCTTTCGTGTTGGATCGAACAAAGATGTTGATTAAAGCGACGAGTGGAAAGTGCGCGCGAACAATGCCTTTCGTCGGGTGGAGAGAATTCGCCAGGATTTTGTGTAATTGGGAATAATTGCGTGAACGGACGGTGAACAAAGGGCGGCTGCGAACGGCGATTATAGGGCATTAGAACGAAACGAAAATACATCAGGCTTGTTGCGTTCGTCCGTGGTTTTACGTTTTGGACTGTCACCAGAGCCCAGTCTTTTATCTTCTGCCTTCCTTCTTTTATCGTAATATTTAAACGGCTGTAATTACCAAAAATAAAAGTAAGAGGTAATTTTACTTAATTTACTCGAAATAAAAATACCGACGTGGCAAGTGTATATTACAGACTGTCAAAATGCAATGCCGGTTATTCAAGTGTTAAATTGGTCAAGTTGTTAACGATTGAGAAGATCACGCGAGATTGCTAAAATTAAACAGTACTTTAACATCAAGTTTTGATTCTGCGTGTTTAGTAAAATCTCGCCAAGTGTTCGTCAAAAATTTTACGAGTGTTAGATTTTTTTTCATAGCGAATAGAAAAATTCTGCGGCATCATGCATACTATAGTACGTCAATGCTCATTCGTTTCATCAACTACATGCTCGTAGTTATTAGTGCAATAACGAATAAGAGTTTGATCAACAAATGGATCATTAGACGATCGTTAGAAATCGACGAAGATCGCAGACGACAAATAATACCAAACAGAGTTAGAATTCGCTATGGTAGATTTTCACTGTAAAAGTAGCAAATTCTAATGTGGGAATAAATTCAGTAGCGAAAAGGTTAAGACCACCGTATATCGTCATCCTAAAATGCTCGAAAAGCAGAAAGAATTCTTCCATTCCCCGGTGATGCGTGTTTGGTGCAAGTGAAGCGAGTTTTCGAGAAATCCCGTCAGCACGACGAGTCAACACGGTGCCCGGTTTTAGACACGGGTATCACCGGGGTTGCATCTTTCCGCCTCTTTGCAATCCCGGCCATTCTAAACAGTATTTCGCCCGTATACGGCAACTGGTGAAAAAACATTCGATCTTCGTGTCCGTCATCGCTTGGTAAACAGGAATGATTTCGTTCCTCCGCAAAAGCGGGTTTTGGCTTTGCAGCGACGCGTCGGGCTGTGTGCTTTCCCCCTTCCGTTTCCCCGATGAAAAGCGACAGCGCGAAAACAACGAATCAACCGAACCGCGGATGGAAAAGCGGGAAAAGAAAAGCGAGAAGAAAAGAAAGAAACCGTACGCCAACGTCAGGGCGTAGGAAAGTTGAAAATAAACGGAAGACGCGAGCGGAACTCGAGGGAGAAATCGTACGAGCTAAGGGGCGCGAGTATTTCGAAGGTTTATTCGCGAGGGAGGGAAGGAAAATCTTTTTCTGCTGGGTCTTATCCGTGTTCCCGTGGACGCCGCCGTCAAACGGATAACTGGTGGCGGTGGTGATGGTCTCTGCGGGCGCACGTGACAGGAAAATGACCATACGTTTACAGTTTACCGAGTGGTCGGTGGAACGATAGCGAGAGGGAGAATCGACGCGCGTGGAAAATGGGAACGGTCGTAAAATATCACGAGCAGGATCAGGGGTTCTGTCTTCTTTTATTTTCCTTTCCTCCTCTTAGATTTTGTTGTCTCCGCAGATACACGTCTGCTTTAGTGCCTTAGGACGAAACGCCGCAGATATCCGTTTCAAAGATGGAGACGTTGATACTTTATACACAAGATGGAATTTGCAAAGTGTTATGAAAGTGTATTATTGAGTTATTGAGATCGTTTTTTAAAAACTTTCGTTTTGTTCGACTCAATATTGTCTTGGAAAATTTTTATTTTTTGATGACGATCTGGTTGTCTTGAGTCGTACCAATACGAGTAAATACTGTTTAAAAATTTTAGAAAGTAATAATCTGTATGTGAAACGAATAATATTTATTCTGATAATAATGACAATACACGGTAGCTTCATGTGACTTTTAATCCTGAATTAAAACATTTCATTGGATTAAACAAAAATAACACATGTACAAATTATACAATAATATTTCGATAAATTTATGTATTTATTTTAAATAAATGTTACAAAAATTTGATCGAAATTATCTAATGTATAACGACATCCGGATCTCACCTTTACCTCTATAAATTTCACATCTGAATTCTGTTATATCTCAAAGACAATGTCCACGTTAATTACGTTACGATAATTTTCACGTCCCGCAAAAATTCCACCAAAATTAAGCGATAAAGATGAAGTACTTTAAAACAATCAAGACCGTGTTCCACGTTGCAGGGTTACTTCTCCATAAGCGGAAAGTTCGTCGGTTAACGAGTCTTCATGAAAGTCCAATGTCTGACCTTACGCCGCCCCTACTACTAGCTGTGCATCGTCCGCCAAGAACACCAAAGTTCCACTGAAATCGTTGCGCCGTATCCGTTCTTTATTTCCTTTTGTTCGTTTCGTTCTAATTAACGTTCTCTCCCGTCGGCGGGCTTCTTCGACACGAGTAAATAAACACGTCCGCTGTTTTTCCACGCGTTGTTAGACCGAGCACGAGCAAAGAATCGCATCGCTGTGTGCATTGCATTACCCCGTTCACGGCGTTCGATCGAGAGCGGTTATTTTCCACGTCTTCTCTCCACGGACTTCTCTCCGCGATGAACGGGTATCAAGCACCTGCGAAACTCTCGAACTGACCCACATTGCGCCACAAATATATCAAAAGAACGACGAGCGAGAAATAGATCTGCGAAGCTCTTTTTTTTTCTTCGCCAAAGTGGAACGTGATTTGACATTCGTGAGTAGCACGGATTGTGGTAGCGGTTGCGGATCTTAATGCACATTCATGCGCTCGAGTGTATTTCGAACTGTGACTTGAGAAAATAGAGCATCGAGCTCTGTATTTTAGATATTTTACGGGTTCTCTTGTACTGCGTGATTCGTAAATACATAAAAGTATCGTAGTCTACAGATGACTATAGTAATTTGTACTAACTCTTGAGTTTGAGTAATAAGATTAAAATTCAAAGATTAATAAATTAAAAAATTTTATTAAATTAAATAAAATTTTGATTTTGAGCAACATGTAATTTAAACTTTTATGGCTTCAATGATTCTAGTTGTGACTAGAAAATTATACATACTTACAGACGTATTTTCAAAATTTTATTATACAAATTTGCACATTTTAACATTTTACTGCACTCACAGAGTGTAAAGATAAAATTTTTCATTCGAGGCTCTGTTTTTTTAGAAGATTAAACTTGAAAATTTATCGACTATAGTTAAACCTAGCTTATTCTGGTAAGCGGAATCAATCCTGATTGATCAGGAATAAATAATGAATAACAGATTGTTCTGCCTGCGAAAATAGATCAAAAGTGTAAAATATCAAATACTTACGGTTACTCGATCCAAAATTAGCTAAATTTAAATAAATTAATAAATTTATTTTGATAATTAATTGCCCATCAATTAAGCTTGAATGAAACGAATGAATAAATTACTTAACAAATTTTCAAAGCTGATTTTCTCGAAAGCGAGGTGTCAAACTTTATTCTTCCTTTTCCACTCATTTTTGCACGTAGAGTTCTCAATGGATTGCCCAGAGTTTTAACGTTAGAAGAACGATGAAAATTCTCGTTCTTTGAGTATTTGACTTATTGAGTATAACTCGTAACAGCAAATCACCGAGTTAAATTCTCCTCGATTCGTTCTAGTCGAGACTCCATATTGCTCGCGAGCAGCCGCGATTGCTCCTCCTTCGCGTCGATATTATTTCTCGCGGTCTATTTTCTACACACGGTTGACACGGATTTCTCAGGTTGCTCACCGGAGGTAACGCGACTTTTCATCATGTCTTCCGAAGTGAATATGTAGTACCACTGCGAGCCTTGCCCTCTCCTTTTCTTAAGTTGACCCGTATCGTATTTCGATCTACTCACCCCTTTCGCTCCGTATTTTATTATTTCCTCTTGTATCAGACACAAGCCTACACAATTTCGACGGAGAAAAATTTCAATTCATCGCATTTGGCAGCAGACGTAATCATTGGAAGGTTAACTATTATTTTTTGAACTTCTCAGTTAAAAAATGACGATTAATTTGATGAAACTTTTATCGGGAAATTTTACGTAAGGACGTAAACTTAATTTTCTTTGTTTCGTTTGTTGTTTGCGGTTTCCCGTCTGCATTATTTATCCCATATCTTACGTATTTTCTTTCTATATACTTCGTTAACAAACATTACATTAATATTTTATTCTATCTCGTAAAAAAATCACGATCCACTCGATCTCATTTCAAACCGTAAAACTGCTATTTCGACGGTTCCGAGTTGATTTTTTTTCAAATATGCAGCGTATGGGAAAGTAAAGATATTTTCATTCTCGAAAATTATAGAACTTCAAACACTTGAAAAAAACATTGAGAAATTTTCCTCGCGGCCAGATATATCATGGTCTTGAAGCTTGAAACTTCGTCTTTGCAACGATTGAAACGCCTTGAAACTTGCTGTATGACTTCTTTTCGCCATTTTATTGAACTTTGAATATTAGAGTTGGACGATAAGAGGATTTCTTGAATTCTTGTGGTTTAACTTTAATATTCAAAGATCAATGAAATGGAGAAGAAGTACAGCAGATTTTAAATGATTGTTGTAAACTTTAATCTTCATCCATAGATGTACTGATAAAATTGTTTTACATTATTCGTGTTAAAATTACTAAATTAAATGATCAAAGAATTTAATCATAGTCGTATCATAATTATCATGGATGATCATTTTTATTATTGGCAATTTGGAGGAGGTTCTCCCTTCTTTAAATTATTAAAAATGTTCCGATCCAACAAACATTATTTCAACCAAGTTAATTTTTTTCACAAGTATCCTTCCTAAAAATTTTTGCCTCAATTTTTGCACGCTAACAAACGGAGTTTATGACTCTGACAATCGTTTATTACTTATTCTTTGGCAAGTATAATCTTCCAAAAAATATTTTTCTCTTTCTGTTATATACTGACATAACGTATTTTATATAATTTTAGTAATTTTATGTAATTAATAATTTAACAATTTTATTATTAAATATTATTTTAATAATTTTATGTAATTTTTATGAATTTCTATCGTCCCGGAGCTCGAAGCTTATTACGTTATATCGATAAGGTAAATCCACCCAGGGCCATATTCGCCCTCTCTCCCGCCCTTCAAAAACAACGAGGCCTCGCCGTTCGGGATCTCTCGCTCTTTTTGTTCGATCTTTCGGTACACACCGTTGGGACAAGTTAGATAGAATCGATATGCAAAGCTGAAGCACCATGGCATCAGCGTGAAATGCCGGCGCATAAATCCTTGCACGGGATTGCTTCTCCATTATTGTCTCTCTTTATATTCCCCCTTTTCGGAGGAAGCCATCACTGATGATGTATGGATCGACTATTTTTTTCTTTTTTTTCCTTTTTTTTTTTTCTCTTAAGAATTTGTAGGTACGTACGATGTTCACAGTGGCTCCATTATCTCCGTGTTTCGATAGACACTCGTCGCGATAAGGATCCTTAAGAGGTTTTTCCTCTCGTGATGCTTTATTAGGATCGATACCATACGTGCGGAGTTTCTTTTTCTCGAAATACGCGTGGAATATTGACGAGTTTTATCTCGTTCGCTGCAAACGGGAATATATAGCTCCAATGAACTATATACGAATCGATTGCGTATCTCGCGTCCATAGGAAATCTTACAGCGCGAAATTGCGGAATTGCAGAATGTAGGTAATATGAAAAGACAAATGAAAGTAGATAAAAGAATGAAAAATCAGAGAATAAATAAAAATTTTTATGCAAATATGGATTTGCATAAAAATTTAATTTACGAATAAATGTATATTAGAACGTTATTTATTTAAAACACATCGAGGGATAACAGAGGTTCGCTCTTTTCCTCAATATCCCACCCCAATTAATTTTGAATGATCAATTTATTTGGATAATAATAATTTGGTACTAAAATGGATAGTAGACAACGATAACAAAACTTGGTCAACAACTATATTGGTATGTTTAAAGCTTGATATTAATTAGTCGTACAAACGAAATACAGATAAACAAGTTCAACTGTATTACGATTTAAGAATGTTTCACAATGATCCAGTTCGAATTGTCTCTACAAGAATGTGATTGCAGAGATAGATTGATTAGTTGTGAAAATCTTATTCGTTTATTTTCGTAATTTCACTTGATAAAGAGCAGTGGTACGTATTCAAGCTGCATAGTTTCTTGTTCGCAAATGTAACGAATGAAACAATATTCGATTCTACTCAAGTCTGTCGCTTTCGTATCACGTACGTGATACTGAAAAATGGGAACAGGTAGAAATTACGAAATGATCGTCGAACATAAATTTACGTTGATGGTGATTCATGGTTTCAGCGAGTCGCGTGATATCCAAACATTTAAAACGACAAATAGAAATGGCTGCGCATCCGGCTTTCGTATTTTTCACCGTGCAAATGCTCATAAATTTCCAAATCGTAGCAGTTTCTTGGCGCACTGTCGAACGACACAAAACGAATTTCACGGTGCACTCTTCCATCTCGATTACGGCCGACGATATTCTTCTCCGTTGCATTTGAATTTCTATTTCCACCGAGGAAATTTTATTGTTCGCGAGGAACAAAATATGTTGTGTAATATAACAATAAATTTGTTAACTTCACACTTTGGCAGTAACTGAAATTGGCAGTGATTTTTAATCAACACTGAAAATATTAGAGCGTGAAAATAATCAGTTTCTGATTTTTTATAATAACCTGATGGAATAAAAAAAGATTAATAAATTTTCAAACTCAATTTTCCTGAAAACTAAGTCGAAAAAAGGAACTGTTCTATACTTTTTCCTTAACTTTTTACGAAAAATCATCTCGTACCTATTTACACTTCACTTTCAGTCATACTCTGTATTTTAACTGTATCAGTAGACTGCGTATTTTTGTATAATTTCATTTTGATATAATTTCATATTTTAGAAATGGAGCCTAAGCAGAAATTTGTTTTCATTGTTAAATTTTGTAACGAGAACTCTCGAGAAGTCTTCGATATTTTACATATTTCTGCGTATTGCGTGCATTCTCTGCATTTTTGCACTTCTAAAATTTCCTCCAGTAAATGCATAAAAATCCGCTAGTCTAATTCTAGTTTCAGTATTAAACATTACCGATTTTTCCAGTAATTCATCGACAAAAGTTAGCAGACAAAGCAAAATCGTTCGTTCGAGACGTCTCGGTCAAAGCGAGAGGCATTTCTTGGTAGATCTTACAAAGTCCCCGAAACGAGTAAAGATTTTCGTCGAAAGGAGCCCTTGAACTTTGATCGAGCATGATCGAGGCACGGATTAAGAGGTCGCGTAACGAACGTTGGGAAATTTCGAGTTGTTTATCGATCGTGGTTTGCCTAGAGCACCGTAACACGCACCCACGAACCGCGTCCTACTTTCTCTTGGCAACTTTTTTAATGATTTTTCTGCTTTCTTGTTCTCTTATGCGCGTTCCGGTCTCAAAAGTGGCTCCGTCGGAACGCAACTTTTCAACTAGAAAGTTTGATATTACGGGACTTCTCCGTTTCAACATACCCCTTTGTCTATCTTTCCTCTTTTTTCCCCCTGTTTCCTTCTTTTTTTCAGCAGTACCAAGTTCAATATGTACTCACGAATCCGAGTCAAGTTTGATATCTAAGTTCCGTTCCACGGATTTTGAACGTTATTCAGATCAAAAGTAAAATTGTGTTTCAATTAGCACACGATGTATTCATTTTATGCAAGTTAGGTTCCATGTATGCATTTCATCGTAGCTGAATGGTACAAGTTCAATGAATATAACATATCAATTTCATCAAGGATGTTTTATGCAAATCAAGTTCGATATCTAAGTTTCGTTTCACAGATCTCGAAGAAGAAGACTCAAAAGTGGCAACGAATTTGCTATGTATTCATTTTCCACGAATCAGTGTATATATGTATTTCAATGTACATCACACAATTGATCTTCGAATAACACTCGAAGGTGGAAATGTTTCAATGAGCACATTGTTCACTGTAGTCATTTTACAAGTCAAGTTCAATGCACGAGGGAAATAGGAACGTGCTTCGTTCAGTGAACAATTTTTGTCGCATACCAAAAACTTATAATATGCATGAATTTCCGCAATTAAAAGTTGTATATATTAACATATGAATTTTTTTTCCAATATTTTCTAATATTCATTATATCAACATTAATTATCAAATTAATCTCTAATATTACTATTACTATTATTGTATATTTTCATTATATTCGTGATATCTGTATTATACCTCTTCATTATTAATATCATACGTCTTTATTATTGTTATTATTGTCATGAATATCTTTGTTTATTATCCGTGCTATGCACACGTAGAGACGCTCATGCACGTAGGAAGTCGCACCTTTGAAAGAGAAAAAGGTTCAGACGTATTTGTGATGACTCAATCCTATTTCTACTGTCAGCTCATATGGGAAAAACAGGCAAGCGAATTTCGCTCGTTCGCGTGTTCCGACCTTTGCGAACGTTCGTATTGCTCGACGAAGTTTAAGGTCAGGTTGAAACGAAAGTGTTCCAACGATCCTCGGAGGGACAACAAGTTGGGTATAGCGGAGGGGAAGAAAAAAAAAAAAATGGCCAAATCCCATCGAGCGACTGTCGGCTGACTGTTTTAATTCGCATGGAAATTGGTTCGATCGATTCGACGAGTGGTGACTGGTCGACCGAAACGAAATAAATTGCTTTTTTCTCTCTTTTTTAGTAGTATCCAGGTAGCTGATGCAAAGGTATCATACAATCATGATTCATTAGATCGAGGCGATACGACGAGTTGAAAGATGTTCGAGTGGTCGAATGAAACTTGAAAGAGATACGTTATATTTGACATTTTCCATTAACACTTGAGAGAAATTCAATTAATGCAATTGCATCACTAAAGAGTGGAACAAATAGAAAAGTATAGAAATTACAGTGAAAAGTATTTGTGCATCTCACGGACAATTATTTGGCATATTAATATTATAAAAACTGGCTTTTAATATGTATTAAAATATTACTACGTAAATGTTAAATAATAAAATATTAAAATATTACTACTACGTATATATAAATCATTGTAAATTAATAATAATTAAAATACGATTATGTTAGTTTTGATAAAAGTACCTAAAAAGTATCTTTTAAGTTTTAACTGTAAAAGAAGAAAATCTAAAGTTCATAGTATTGGTGGATTTGGTTTTTTTAGTGTAGTGTAAATAAATATAAAACTCGTAATCAGTCAGTTGTCTGAATGATTCCGCGTTTGACGACGATACGAATGCCCAACAATTGAACTGACGACATTCAACTAATAATCCTATAGGATTTTGCTGAGTATTATTCGAAAAATTTTATTAATACTAGTTGAAAAGAATCGTTTACTTTTATGTTGAATGCAAACGAATAATCGGTGTTACGATGTCAATGGAATTTTTCATTGCCATCGCGTCTCGCAAGAAGATTGAACAGGGGACGAAGACAAAAGGGATTTCTTTCTTCGATATAACTGTGGAAAGTAAATTGAGTTTTCTGCTTCTACCGCAAAGAGGGAAGTTCCGTGTTCGAAACCAGTGGTTTGGTACCTCGAGGACTTGTATCAATATGAAAAAAGTATCATTAGAATTATTTTTAATTTAACTAAAAATATATATCACAAATATTGAGAATCGCTGTTTACTAACGTTTAGAATTATTATTGAAATCTTTCTATTCGTTTTATTTCTTCGCGACATTTTCTATATTTATGGTACCTTGTTGTTAGACAATTCGAATATCTATCTTTAATTACAAAAAGTTTAATAATATCATTATAGACGAGGCGACGACATTTTGTACAAATATAAAATATAAGCTTCGAAGTTTATAATTTTCTTGAAAATAATATTAATTAAATTTGAAAAAAAAAATGTTATATTTATCACAATTTAAACCTTTAATCAAGCGTTCTAATCTTCTACAGTAGAAATTTTTCATACAAATAGCAAGTCTTCTTCTTCTTCATTGTAGCCTTTTGAAAATTTGCACTGGTACCCTAAACTTTTACTTTTACTAGTACCAGCAAGTTTCAGGTTTTATAAAAAATGTACTCGACTCCGATATTCTTTTATAGTTCGATGTTCTTGACTCGTTGCAAAGTATCACGCTGTGAATTTCAGTTCAAGGAGGATCTAATTCGCCAGTTTTGTGAGATCGATCATTTCAGATTGCAAGAACCGGTAGAGCAGAGCTGCGAGTTTCGTTGATTATCAAATCGGTGGAAACAGTACGTCTACAGTTGTGCGGACGCGTCGAGACAGCTCTCGGGTACGCGGCTATCCACGTTGAAATCTGGATGCACTCGAAGCTGTCGAGCTCAGATAGCCGAGGGCGTGTCTCGATAATTCGTTCTGTATCAGACCGCTGATACAAACGACAGGATTTAATCTGTTACACCGGCTCGACATCGTCGAATCGATGTCTGCCTGGATTTTAGATTCCCACGGCGCGATAACGCTATCGATCCCCTCCCCACGAGGTATTCGTCATCGCGCGACGAATTTGACGGCCGACAACGAGAACCTTGCCCGATACGGCCGTGAATTTGTCACGTTCATGCTGTGCCACGTATTACGTGTCGCGAATCATTCCTGTAGATAACGGCGCAACGCATCAGAAATTAATTCGAAACTTCGTTCGTGAAAGTGTCCGAACGATTGTGGGGAATTTAATATAAAATATCTCGACACTCTGTCGATAATGAAATATAAAATATTTGTATAGAATAATTGACACATTCTTGACTCGCGCTTTCGTAGAAAATTTTGCTTAATTACGTTCGATTACAAGTTTGAACCGATCTGAAAATAAACAATTGTCTAAATTGAGCAATTCAATAATTTAATATAAACGTATTTACATTTTACATCATTGTCTTGATATCGTGTTATAATGAGATATATTCTTAATTATATAACCGATAATTTAATAAAAATTGCAAGAAATGACGTCCAAGAGTATTTAAAATATAAAAGTACTTTAAATAACCAGAATTTAGTGCGTCAGTAAACCACGATATCCAGTAAGACAATTTTTAACGCCTAGCAGATTAAATAAATAACATCTTCGTTTAAAAAATTTGAGGTAACTTTGTCAAGTTGCAAGTGATTCCTTCCTTCAAATATTACTCAAACTATCACCGGTTAGATCTGTTCCGGCACATTTTCCACGATCCATTCCAATCAGGATTCCTTTATTGCACGCGATCGAGCTCGATTGCTCCTCTTTCCCGTCGAGAATCGCGTCGATATTATATCTCGTGGTCTATTTTCGATACACATTGACACGGATTTCTCAGATTGCACGCTGGAAGCACCTGCACGTATGTATTCAATTAGTAGCATTGCCTCCTTCGAGAATCTCGTTTAAGAGGTAAATCACTTTGAAGAGTTCGAAAATAGAAAAAGTTTGCGACTCGTAGATAATTATGAAATGAAAAGTTTGTGAAGTATATAGATGTTTAGCTTTATATTTCAATTTTTTTCAAGTGAAAATGTTAGAAACAATTTATTAGTTTCAACTGAAGCACATAAAGTAAGAAATCTCTGTTGATTTACAAATACAAACGCAGTATACAGATTTTGCAGATTTTTAAAAATATAAAATTTATCACAGAAATAATAACAATTCGAAGTGAAAAAATTTGTAAGGGCTTTAGACAATCGTAAATAATGAAATAGTTGAGATATCAAGAAAATTGTACGCTACATCTCAGACAAAGTACATTTCCATTTGTAAATCAACAAGAATATTTTACACCTAGATAACTACTATTTACATAACTATCTTATTATTATTTTTACTTAAATTTTAAAATTAAATTAAGCGACTAAGAGTCACACTGAAGTTTCTTACCTAGTAACCAGAAAGAAACTCGACAATTTCATCTATTTTTCAAACAACGTAGAGTGATCCCATCCCATTAAAGGATTTCACCCTTAAGTTTAATTAAACAGAATAAGCTATGAAGTATCAAACGACGCAAGTTTAAAGAGGATATCCTTCTATATTCCATATCATTAATCAAAGTTCAAGAAATCCTGCGTCTCTCAAGGTTGTTATGCTGTCGCATCCAATACTTGTAAGTTACAAATTGCAAAAGATTGTACAATTACAGAAAATTATAGAAAACTGTACGACTATAGAAATTCAAAAAATTCTCCACGTCTTGAGGAGAAGACTACAGAGAATTTTGTAACTATAGAAAATTGTAGAAAATTGTACAACTATAGAAAACTATATTGTATATAAAGTTATAAAGATGCACAAACTCTCCACACCTCAAAGTGTTAGACGATGAAATACTTGGAGCTATAGAAAATTCTACGACTATAGAAAATTATAGGAAATTGTGTTATTGTAGAAATACGACAAATTCTCCGTATCTCAGAGTGTTACACACGACCAAGCGCTTGTAACTGCAGGATTTTCGAAAGTTCTCACTCGCAGACATTTCGCGAATCATCTGAGGAATTCGAGGAAGCTGCAGGCGTGTCGTTATCAAAAGAAGAACCAAGGAGTCTACGACACGGTTCAGTGTCAAACGACAAGATTGCTTTTGACGCGTGGAACACGTTAGATCGGGAAAGAAACGAGGCTCGACGTGAAAAGGGCGGGTTGAAATGTAACAGGCAGTAGATCGACTCTGAAACTGTAGCTACACGTACACACACGTACGTAAATAACTACGTGAGCATTTCTTTTTTTCATCGATGTTACACCATGCTTCTCTCAATGCGTGCTTCTTTTTCCATTCTGTAAATATCGATCGCTTTCGCGCGACTCGCTTTCAAACTGTTTTGACTGGGTAAGTTGCAGAGTCGCTTATTTTCGCATGGCCAAACGTACGATTTCACGTGTTTAATTGAAAGAACGGGACGTATTATAATGTGACGTATAATATAATAATATAATAATATAATATATTTTTATATATAATAATTATTATTATTAGATGTAGAAATTTTGACGTGACACGTCGTATTTATTGAAATTTGAAAATACATGTACTGCCTTTCCCGTATTTATTAGTCGCCTACTTACTATTTAGTTGAATTTAGTTTCAATCAATTTTTATAATAATTCTCATATCGTTTAAAGCATGACGTCAACAAATAGTATTTATTATAATACATCAACGTCACCGACAGTACCAGATGTATTATTTTGTTCAATGTTCCGATTAAAATGGTTTTTTCAATTCTAAAAAAAGTCGCGAACTAAACTTTCAGCTAAAGAGATACGAATATTTATTAAGATTAAAGTTTCCTAATTTCTAAAACGTGGATATCCGAACACGCAATTATTGTTCTTCAACTCGTCGACTCGATTAAAAGTCTAGAGAAATCATTCTAATGTTAATTAAACGTTAACAGATAAGAAAAAAATGTAATAAAAGGAGAGTTTGACAGCTCGAGATTTAATATAATATAAATCGAAGCAGAAGCTTCTGAGTTATAGAGTTTAAGTAGAGAGTGAGAAACAAGTTGCTTGTTTAAACCAATTGTAGAAAACTCTGTGAAATATTTCCCCTTTCGATTTCATCAACAGCTGTAAGTTCATTACCATTCCTACACTCGTCAGCGATTCATTTCGTTATTTCATCGCGCGGATGTGCGGCGTTAATTAAATTAACCTGCTTCGCTATTTCTTGCGCTTCTACGCAAATACACGTACAGATGTACATTACGTTTCTGCGCAGGTAGATAAATAATTATTAATTAACCGAGAAACAGAGAGAGAGAGATAATACGCAGGGTATTTTTTTCGACGACGTCCTAATTTTCGCAAAACTAACACAAAGAACAAAGGAACAAAGGAAAGGCAAAAATATATTTCTACGCGAGGATAACGTGATTCGTGTTAAATAGGGATCTTGCAGTTTCTAGCAACGTCCCGTTCGTTTAATCACGTTAAAGCTGCGCTACTCCCTCAAGCCTTCAGAAGCAAACAACGTCAAAGGCTTTTTCTATTATCTCGATATCTCTTGGAGAAAATTATCTCGCGCTCGGTTCAAGAAAGACGAGCCCGGCTTGGTAAATAGCGCGGCGTAATCTAGTTTAATTCCATTCGTTTTAATTTTATATTCGTTTCGTACTTTATATTTGCAGTGGGCCACAAAAGCACTCGAACGCTTAGTGAAGAACTTTTATACATTCTCGTTAAGAATACTATTATACCAGCGCTGCAATGAAACACACAACGATTACATTGGTAAAATTTCAAACCAGTCTCTCTTTAGAGAGCTTTTGTAATTTCTGCGAATTTAAAAGAGTAAATAGAACTTTTTCTCCGAAAATTTATACACATTCATTTATAAATCGTTCGTAGGTTATATTTATGAACATGATTAATTAGTATTGGTTTACATGGTTCGTATAAGATCAGGGATGAAAATTAAATTAAAAATTTTTATTTCAATGTCCAAACACTTGTGAACGTATGTGTACTGCAAATACAATAATATATTTTTCACAAACAATTGGTTGCAATCCTTTTGTTATTCTTAGAAAGGTCGATTGTTTTTAAGACAAGGCTTGCATATTGGTTTCTGACAAAAAGATGAAGATACTAAAATTTTATCAACATTAGAACTGCCAAAGTGGTCAAAATGACAAAATTCACCATTTTTATTAGAAATATCATAGATATAAAACAGTGCAATTTTTGGAGATTTAAATGTTTCGTGATGCATAAATAAAAATTTAGAAAAAAGATACATATATCCTGGAACAAAAAAATAGTACAGTTTATATCATCACTGAAAGTGATTTTAGCGGGGGTAACTCAGAAAATCGGGCCTCTTCAGGAGGCGAGGATCAGCAACGCTGATGCAACGATAATTAGCGATTGGTCGATTAGGGTCACGTGATTCGTGAGGGGGCGTGGGATAGACCTCGAGTAGGAGTGGCGTTGTCTGGTATTGAGCGATCGCGCCTGTAATTTGTTTTCTATCGATTCAAACGTTTGCATTTTGTATCGATAAAATTTTATGGCAAAAAGTCGTCTTCGTTTTCTAGTCGGAACAGTTGCTTCTGGATCTTGCAGTGAGACGAATCGCACTGGGGTACAAGTCTTACATTTATGTATCGTAAAGGGGGGAAATACGTAGAGTATATATAATCAGAATTCTTGGAATATTCATGTTGAGAAGCGAAATTTCCGAGAAGCAATTGCCCGAAGAGACACAAAAACGAAAATGTAAATATTCGGCTAATAGCCTCGAGGCAGACAGGTTTGAACGAGTCGAATATTTACGCTGCTCAGTCGTACGGGGGCTATCGAAAGCGTAACATTCGCGTGAAATACGGTCAGTTAATTGCCTATTAACATTTGCAAAAACGGGTCGCGAGAAAGAGTGAAACACACATTGAATTTAAATTATTGAAATTAAACGAAGAACGTCATTCTATGACAAAAATAGCCAAAACGGTCAACAGAAGTCGTAAAGCGAATGATGAATTTACTAAAAGATCCCGATAATTATGGACAGAGAAAAAGTTGTGGACGATCGCGATCCAAACGACCTTGATGATATCTACATACTACTATCGTGATTTTCGAAAGGAGCAGCAACTTCGCAGTCGTCGACCCATGGGAGATGGCGGTATAATGATTTGGGGAGGTATTGGCTGTCGAGGTAAGATGGAAATAAAATTTATTACGGGAAAAGTAAAAAGTACGTTGAAATGGTTGACGAACAAATTAACACGTATGCGACACGAATTGCCGGAAATAAGTATAGTTTTCAAATAATATTTCGTAAACAAAAAGTTCGTGTTTGTAGAATGTCCAGCCGAATATTGCAGAAAATTATTGGGGGAATTTGGTGAGGGCCGTGTATCAGAACAAAAGACAATGATTAATGAATTATAATAATGTATCGTGAAGAACTAAGCCAGAAAGTCATTAGAAAAACTACAATATTTAAATTTTTTGTATAAAACTATATAAATAACTATATTAATTCTCGAAGAATGGCTGCCGTTATTAAAGGTCATACCAAATATCAAACTCGTTTCTTCTGTTTCTACCCGTTCTTTTTCAGGAAATGTAATTTGTTCGTCGATCATTTTGATCCGCGAAATACAATAGCAAATGTACTTACTTATACACGTCGATGAAAGCATTACAGAGAAATACACGTGAGAAAGATTTCGTGTCATTTGTTTAATATAGAAAGAAATTCAATAATTTTTAGTATCGCGAAATCTTTCTGTTTCGTTTATTTCAATGTTTTTGACGGAGACTTCTTTCATTTTAATCGTGGGTAGTTCCGGTGCTAATGATGCCTCGGAGATATCAGAGGCAAACGTTTAACTTCCTCCCGAGTTTTCGAGTCCCCGCGATAAGATTGCATCGAGCGTTAAGGCATCTTTAATACAAGACGCGAGTTTCCATTAGATTCGTGGTTTTCATTGAATTAGCAGTTCGAAACCTAAACTTGCGAGAGCGACTGTCCGCATCTCCCGGCGAATTCATACCTTATGGAACTAAGTTGGTCAAGTCTGATGTGTTTCTGAGTGGAGAGAGCTGTCGGTTAAGTGGACAACCAGCTTGGCGAGGTTGAAATCGATAACGAAATTGTCGCCAGAAAGAAAGAGGGGGAAGAAAAGGGATTTCGACAATGAGGGAGAGCAATTTTGTTCCATTTATAAATCGAGGCAAACGCATTTCAATGTATTGATTCCTATTTAGACGAAGCTGATTTCCAACGTGATAAATGATAGCTTTCGCGTTCAAGCGAACGCTGATGTAATTGTGAATTTATCGTTCGCTGTGCGGGATTTATTAATAGGAGGCCAGTCGTCGAAAGAGTTTGACATAAATGCGTGTTTATTTATCGTCCGGTGATTAACGTTGTTTGATTGTCCGCTATGTCTCGACGAATAAATAAATAAGGTAAATAAAGTATCGCAAATTAACGTTTGCCAATTATTTACGACGGGAGATTTCGACGATTATTTCCACAATTTTCAGAGATAATGTTTAACGCACTGTCGGAGTCATTTCTCCGTTGACAAGAATATTTTATTGGAGCAGTTTTTTCCTGTTGTTAGTCGTAACTTGTTCTTTGACTTATTAGTTGTTCTAGTTATTATTATTCGACGTGTAACAACAGTTACAACCAGATTGTGGATTTTTTTTAAATCTAGAAGATTTCAAGATGTGAAATTAAAGGGAACGAGAAGATGTATAAAATATCGAGAGTACAATGCTTTCTAACACTTACTTAACAAAAATAATAATACTCATTTAAAATAATCTTCTGCCAAGATTCAACACGAAAATCGGATGAGACACGACTCTCTGTTTGGTACGGGAAAATATTAAAAACTGTGAGTCGGCAAGAGTCGCGAATTTTTACAACTTTGGTACGGTCATTGGTTGAAGTATAAGTGCGTCAGTATCCAAATCCACGGGATGTGTTTGATAATAAATAGATGTTTAATGGGAAGGAGCCGGTGCCAAATCGATTTCCTAGCCGGAATAGAAACGGAATAACTCAGTCTTAAAAGAAAACGGCATGTACGCGCATTTCCTACGTGAAAACGGACAAGCTTCGAATAACGCTACAAACGTTCCGGTTACGTAACTTTTCTCGTACATCAAACGTTACTTTTTAACAAAAATTCGCTTTATTCTTCGTTTCACTTTATGATCGCGAATCGGAGAAACTTTTCTCGTCCTTATAGAAATCTGGGATATAACATCAAGTGTGGTATCAAGATTACAAAATTTAACGTGTCTTCTCAGGAGAGATATTTCAGACCGTCAAAGTTGAACACAAGGGTGAACTACTTTAAATAATAATTTAATCTCAATTTCATTTGAGGAAACGGAAACATAAATAACACAAGAATAATTTTGTAAAATTAAAGTCATGAAAGAGAACGTATTGTAGAAACGTATCAGTTGGTGAACGAAAAAAATATAGGATTCTATTTTGAAATATGTTGAAACCGAAAAAGACATTGTGAAAAAATTGTTTACGTGAACTCTGTGGATCCTTCTGGAACAGTACAGCTTTGTTTTGAAAAAAACTTTTCATACAACAGCTCCTACTTTTCGCTTTAAAACGACATTAAAAGCTCTTGCAAAGTCTCACTCTAACTTTCTAAATTCTAATATTTTGTGATTTGGACACTGCGTTTCTAAATTTTTAAATTCTGTTTGATATTTCGCAATCTGGATATTGTTAACACCTGTGTTAAAAGCAAAGGAGAATCGCTTTACATTAATTTACTATCGAAAACGAGCGATTTGGATCAACTGCGGAAGATGTAAAGCAGATAAACGCGAGGTATCGAGCCACGTCGATAAGGGGAGAAAAACGACAATGAACCGTGTTAGTGTAATCTCGAAGGCGACGCTCTGTTCGGTTGGAAACTCGCGGATCTTCGATTACGTTAAAGCCCCCCTTAACGCAGAAACTTGTTACATTGACGAGTTCCAATGATCACTGAAAGCTCCTGCGCACCAAACAAATACTCGTCCTATTAGATTTCGTTAGAAATCTAATCTAAGTTTAAGATCTAACTTTAATATAAATATAAATAAAACTTTAAAAATTAGTACGAATTTTTTCGTCCTTGTATTTCACGAATATTCTCCTGCGATTGACACTGATGCAAAATACATCTCTGAATTGTGAAATATATCGCGTGTCACGACGCGATGAAACGTAGGCTCCACGTGCACGAGGCTGTTTTATTTTTCATCGTTACGTTTTTTGCTCTCCCGCCGGCGTTATTTTATTCCCGTTTAATAACCAGTTATTCGCGTACGGACATTTAGATCGTCGGTTTCGCTGCGTATCGCGATGAAGACGTGCAAGAATGATCTGCCATGGAACGGATGGATTTGTTTGCGCAGGTATTATCCCTTTGTCACGTCGCGCAGCACAACGGGCTTCTAACGAAGCCGTTATGGTGTTATTAAAACGTCGATTAAAGCGTTATTCCGCACTCGAGTAAATAACGCAACGTGCACGCGTAATATAACGATCCGAATAAACTTTGAAGCGTAGTAAAAAGGAGAAAGCAATTTAACCGTTTCTGGACTGTCGATCATTCGCAATTAAAACAGCAGATACAGAACTTGAATTGTTTCTTCTTGATTAGATCAAACGTTTCTGCAAGACTGTAATTACAGATTTTGAAAACTTGGTATGTCTCAAACTATACTGACAACAAACTAACTTCCCTTTAACTCTAGAGAGACGCTACCGTTAACTCGACAATGTCAGATTTAAATACTATGAGCCATTTTTGTGCGACTGATCAAAATCGCACAAAATCTATCAATATATTTTATATAATTCACATTATATAAACAACCTCTAAATTTTCAACTGAGAAAAATAATTTGAAAATTGAACGTAACTCTTTCTCGTAAGAAGGAAACTAAATTCATGAACCAATTACGAAATTCATTCGGCATTGATTTGTTACCCCAAATGATGAGAAACAGATTGCAAGTATGCACAGTTGAAATTGAAAACGAAAGAAAGAATTCCCAATTAGATCATTGTCCCAATTATATTTTATTCTCGTAAGAATATACTACGAAGAAAGGGAATCATTTTTTCTAGAATTACTTCAAAGTCTTGACAATACATTAAACACACACTCGCCATTTACGATGGGAAATAAATTGTAAATGCGCAGTTGTAAAAATTAAAACCGAAGAAAAAAAAGGAGAAATTCTCAACTATACGTTTTTCTCGCACATTGAAATTTTCCCGAGGGTGTACCGCGGGGAAAGGAAATTTTTTTCTTCCAACTTAACGTGCACGCATGCTGTGAGAACACTGCTGGCTCGCGATTAAAAAAACCGGCAGGTAAAATTTTCTCCGGCGAAAATCCAATTAACGCGGAAACTCGTTGACTTCAGCCTGACTCTTTGCATCTTTATTGCAAACATAAAATCAACCAAGCTAAGAAAAAAACAAAAATGAAATAAACGCAAAGAGGGAAAAGAGAGCGTGAACATATTCTCCTTCTTCGACAACGTGCAACAAAAGATCGTGCATTGAATCCTATCAGAAGTATTTCCGTTGGCTGGGGATTTTTCTGTGCATGCCAGCCGCAAACGTTTGTTTCCTTTATTGCGAGCACCGTTTGTTCCTACGTCCAGCGTCGTCGCGGAAAAGTTTCTTCAGCTGGGTGCCATTAATACGCGCGCAGAGAAGAAAACTCGCCGAGAGTATGAGAAGCAGATACGCTACTCTACCGTCCATGAAATATTCGTTCAAATATATAAAACGCACTTTTAAATTTAATTTTAGTCCTCGAACTTGTCTAAGCCAATCATACGCAGTTTTGACTATACTCTCACCTGTCTCGCCTGTTTTTGAGCTGAATACTCCTAAATTTTATTAACTTAAATAATCTTTAATTGAAAATTAACTTAAATAATCATCAAGGAAACGATATTTTTTATGGATATATATATATATATATATATATATATATATATATACACAAATCTTTTGTCTTTGAAAAATATGAATAGTTCAAATGCCTTGTCATTTTGTTCCAAGTATTATAATATTAGCGGAGTCATTAATCAGGAATGATTAGGACCCTGTATAATTTGAAATTTGCATAAAGAAAGATTATTTATACATATAATTTCAAGATAAGTAGAAGATTTCAGGATAAGTATAAAACACAGTCAATGTGATAACAAAAATTTTACCCAATTCAGATTTTGAACTAAAATAAATTTCATACTTCGTTTTAATCAATATTCAACGAAGTGAATTCTTGTTGGTTGAACCCACTTGTTTGAGTCTGAACTTCTATTATACAATAAAACATCACTAGTAGAAAAGGGAATCTATCAGTAGACTCTAATTATGTAAATTATTTGTTTATATAAATTCGTATAATTTCTACTGTAGTCATTTATTGGAGATTGAAAGAAGTTAACGTTGGAATAATACTGAATAAATATAAAGACAAATTTAAAGATGAACTGTCATTCAGAATTTTAGCAACTTCAAGGATTAACTTTCCAATGGAGTTGCACCAACAACTGTTCAAATATTTGTAGACAGTAGCAGTGGTGTACGTACTTGGAACAAAATGAAGAATTAGAGTCAGAACGTCGAAAAACGGGAAAAGGCAAAGAGAAGGGGAAGAAAAGAATGAAAGGAGGCGGAAGAGAGAGACAGGAATAAAAGGAGGAGGAAAAGAGGAAAAAGTGGTGGTTGAAAGCACAGGAAACAGAACAAACATTGGAAAGGAGCGAAGAGCGCAATGGATGCGTTCGCGTTGCACAGAAACGGAAAAATCGAGCAAACGAATGGGACGGATAAGATTGCGGAAGCAACGTTAATTTTCAGACGCAGGAAACAAGATATCGTACAGTGTACGGCAACGGGATGCTGGAAAAAGTTTTTATTAGCTTTGTTCGTTAAATTATCGGTACGCCTCCTTCCCAATTACGAGTTTCACCGTGAACGTGAGAATTTTTTATCGCTGCATCGGCACGGAAGATGAGTTTTTTAATAGGAACACGGGAAACAAGTGAGAATTTATATACACGTTGAAGAAAGGAATTGAGAATTGTGCGAAGAATGTGTAAAAGAGAGGAGATGCTAAATTATTCCGATTGCGTGTCATATTATATATTATATATTTATTATACATAAGCGGAGAAAGATTGTCAACGTGAAAATTGTGAAATTCTTTTAGAGAACACAATTTTTCTAAGTATGCAAGGCAATTTTTTGCGGATCCATTCCATGAAGAGATTTCAGACAGAAATAAATCCTTTCTTGAATGGTTAGTACAGATAATTTGGAATGTTTAAAATAATTAGTTTACTTGTCAGGAGTGCAAAGATGATAATATATTGATCAAAATTAATATATGTCTGGGTGAATGTACTCTTACTTTATCTTACGTTCTTCATTCAATATCAAAGTTTCAGATTTTTGACAATCTCAAGCATTCAAAGGGTTAATTAAAATCCTCAATAATATGGTAACAGATGGGTGTAATTAGAAGATTAATAAAGTTAGAAATCAAAGAATATATTAAAACCGCGCTTACGCTAGTACGACGTGTCATTTGTAACATGTAACAACTTATAAAAATGCGTGCATAACAAAGTTGCAAAATAATTGGTCAATGCAACGCTACCTTGTGATATTATTGCACATTTTGCAATTTAACAAACGACCTTGTGAATGTAGACCCTTCGAACTTATTACGCGAAACGTATACGTATACGTCCGTGAATGTTTGATCACTTGGTCGAACGCTTTCATACATAGTAATTGATGTTAAATATTATTTGTGTCGTATCGATTGAAATATTCATGCGAACGTGCAGGAGATGTACACGGCGATGAAAGTTACATTGACAAGTTGTAGTTTATAACGCGGATGTGTTGAAATACGGCTAGTACTCGCGGCAATACGACGTCTGACCATAACGAGACTGTAACTACTGAATTCTCGAGCGGCTCAAGGAAATGCATAATTCACCGCGTAATCGTTCTCGCGAAACGCTTACGATTTTGTTGAACAGCAATTTGAGCGTGTCCTCGGCACTTGCCACTGCTAATGTTGACCTCGTTGTTGCAATCATTCGAGCATCTCGTCTGTGTGTGTGTGTGTTCGTGATGGTCGATTGCACGACGCGTTTCTCGGTACGCTGCGCGTTAAATTAACGAAAAGCAATTCACTCTGCGATTATTCGACCATTTGCACTTGTGATGCGCGTTGCGCGTTTGATTTTATTCTTTGATAACGATCGCGGTACCGGTGAGTAATATTGTTAGGCACGGGGAGAGCGAGTTAATGTTAATGCACGGGTTGTCTTATTGATATTCAACTTTAAGTGTTTCTTGTCAAAGTTTTGCAACGTTTGAAGAAATATTGTACAGGATATTGTAGTGTTATATTGTTGTAATACGACATATAGAGAAATTACGTATCGTGTTATGAAGTATTATACAGGAATGGTGGAAGTATTAATTTTTGTGGAAGTATTATACGGAATATAATATCATAGAATTACATTGTTACAGTGCTGTGGAAATTACGTATTACGTTACAAAGTTGTAAAGATATTCTACATATCAATGAACTTTGTAAAGGTTGTATAATGTTTGTACAGAGTATTTTAGTATTATGTTGTCAGACTATTTTTTGAAAACTATGTATCATATTACAAAGTCTTACAGATAAAAGGACTAAAATGTGTGAAAAAATGTTCGCACATGCTTCATTAACAAGTTATATGAAAAACACGAAACATGAGGCACACATACTCGTGTGTCCATTTTTAAATAACATTATTTGTCAAGAAATCATATATTACATGCTGCATGCATATGGTGTATGCACATGTATATGTATATGAGATATTTACACGTATATCAATATTCCAAAATTGATGTAATTTTAACTAACAAATTAATCAAGATCCAAAATCATTCTCCTTCTCTTTCAAATATTTAAAATTTCACAGACGTAAAATTTCCTAGACTTCAATGACCGATTCTATTGTATTGTTCTGCAAAATAACTTTTAGTCCCATTCATTATACGTACACATATATACTTATCCTCCTTTCCTCGAGGATTTAAATTCCACAAAAAAAAAAAAAGAAAAAAATAATAGCGGATCGCATAAAATTCCGAAATCTCCCAACTATGTTCGCTGGCTGTTCCGCAGCCAGCGTCCATTTGGCAACGAAATTCTCTTTCCTGGAAAGATCCAGCGGAGCAGCGTTAAATTCCAAAGTATCAGCGTGGCGCTACCAACATACGCGTAAAAATTTATAAAACCGCTGGTCGCCGGTTCTCGAGTGAGAACGAAACTTTGTTTCGCGCGTGTTTTAATTCCAAAATTTTCTGAAATTTTCGAGTCCGTTTCCTTCGTTTCCTGTCCTACTTATCCACCGTGCGAATTTTCGAGGAATTTCCCGCGGCCAATTGGACCTCCACGTTTGTCCGTCCGATTTTCTGTGCGACTCGCGGCGAATCGACGAGCGATTAAATTTGAACCGACACGTTTAAAGCGACGAAACTTCCGGACCGGGCTTGGCTTAGTCGCGGGACACGATATCGAGCGGCTAAAGCGTATTTTATTAGTCCGCGAATAATTGGATTGGCGTGCTTCGCGTGGCACACGCCGGTGGTTGTTGGAAGAAACGCGGCACGGCTTAAAAGTATTTTCTCGCGTGACACTCGCCGATCGGTGCGTGATTTGCAGGCTACCTTTTCGACTCGATGTTATTTTAAAAGTGCACGGCGAAGCCTGGTTACTCGAACGTGCTCCCCCGTGATTGCCTGTACTATCGTTCGGAACGTGAATGTTCTTTTTAAGAAAATCAAAGAAAGGAAATCAGGAAAGATCGTTGCGTAACCCGATACGGCGCCGGTTTCGCGAGTGGAAAAAAAGAATCACGTGGATTTCGCGTGAGTGATTTACGTAACATTACCGAGTACTATTCGTTAAATGAGTACTTAATTGAACATACGGTGAACGTTAAATGCATTCGATATTTATTTTTAAATTGCGTGTTTTTAACTTTCAAGTTGGTATTAAAATTTAAAATCTGGCAAATATTAAACGCGGTGAATGTTCATTCTTTAATTTTTAAATTAATTTTGTAAAAGTCGAATGAACGCGACAATGGACAGACTTGAAAGAACGATGCATCGGCGCTATTGCGTTAATTTTTTAATTAATTCCTAATTTAAAATTTAAATGGTTGAAGTATGAGTTTTTACGTATTATATTTTTAACTATAAAATTGGACAGGATACGCATAGTATGAAAAAGTATGTAAAACATCCAAAGCATAGCCTATTAATATTAATTTCATTTTCAAAAAATGTTTCCTTTAAAATATATATTATAAAATAAAATCTACAATTTTTCGCGTGCAATTACTATAATATCAAATTGCTCGTCAATCACAAGCCTGATTTACAACGGAATATGACTTTGCCGGTTTATCGATCATTGAATTTCACGCTAATCTCCGTTACTAATGGATTTTCATCGTCAACCGACGAAAATCGATACCAACACCCATGGTATATATAATAATTGTGTTTCAATTATCCACTATATGCACTATAGCTGTGGAATCTAAGTGAAGAGACATGACAGTTAGTTTCACGAACATTAGGTCATTTCGTAACATTTCGTATGTTACAGCTTACAACGTTCTCCGCTGAAACACGCTGTATAACAATGTTGTATTACGTTACACAGTTTACTGTTTGAAATTTCACCACGTATTTATTGTCACTGAAAGTGATTTCGGAGGTAACCCAGAAAATCGTGCAACGCTAATGCAACGAAAATTAGCGATTGGTTGATTTGGGTCACGTGATTCGTGAGCAGACCTCGAGTAGGAGTGGCGTTGTCTGGTACTGAGCGATCGCGCCTGTAATTTATTTTCTATCGATTCAAATATTTGCATGTCGATAAAATTTTATGGCAAAAAAGTCGTCTTCATTTGCTTCTGGGCCTTTCAGTGAAACAAATCGTACTCGGGTACAAATCGTGCAGTTTTTTTTTACACCCACTGTATTTATCTCGATGCGAAGTCAACCAGGGAATATTTCATTTTCGCCAATAATCGAACTTTGAACTGCGATACGAATAATTAGAACGAACGCGCGTTACATCGGGCTCGGTAATTACACATCGGCGTCGATAATTGATCGGCAATGTTCATGATTGACAATGACACACGGTCAGTGGACGATTGCTTTCGCTAGTTACTTTCACTCAATTCTGCAAATCACGCGTGCGAATGTTCCGAGGGTATCAATGAACGAAACGTCTGTCGAGAGCTTAACGTCGCCAATTACACTTCCAGACACGTTCGATTTGTGCAATCGTTCGAATTCTGACGCTTTAATTAGCGTATATAAATTAGACAGTTGTGGCTCATTTTTCGAAATTGGCGGATTGGTGTAGCACTAAATAGTACTCGTATTAAAATTGTGAAATATTTTATATTTGTGTTCGTAAATTTCATATATTTAACTCTTTTACTCTTTTTGAACGAATACTACACTGCCGCAGTGGTAAACATGGTTGTTTTTGAAAAGAATTATATTTAAAAAAAAAAATTAATTTCAGTTGCTACTAGTGAACAATATATTATTTTTCTGTGAGCGTAACATATAATTAATTATCCAACTCTGGCTCGGTAGTTATCTCGAATTTTAAAAAGAACATATACTGACACATTCTATTTGATTAGTATTAAAATTTAACTTCACTTCATTCTACGAATTCAACAATTTCTTTATTCTTGAAATATAAGTTCGAAACAATCTTTATTTCGATAAATTCTCCCGTTGTTATTAAAAGAAAAAAAATTATTAATTCTTATGCACATACATATATCACACAGCCAAATACCAGTTTTAAATTTTCTTTTGTCCACCACAGTGATAGTTCCAATAGTTTCTACTGAAATAATGTTCCTTGCACACCGTAATCACTGCATTCTTATGGATCGCAAAACGTGCTTGTCAACAGCGAAACTCCATCGAGAAGGTGTCGAATTCACATCATCTAGCGTGATACATTAAGTTCGTACGAACAGAAAAATTAGAAAGAGAAACGTAATAAATATAAACTGACACGTTGATTGTCCCGACACGTACAGTCGAGCAAATCGCATCGAACCAATTCCGAGATTGAAAAATTGACACAACTTCGAAACACGTGTACAACAAATTGTACTATCGCTACCAGTGATCTATCGTTACTCACGTGGCTCAATAAAATAGCAGCCCTGGCAGCGATGGCCGCATAACTTTTTCAGTCGACCACGTCCCACGCGATGCATTCTACCAAAAGTTGCTCGAACAAAGTTTCGGACATCGCGAGGTAACATCACGAAGGTAACGAAGCGCGACTCTACTTCGTAATTAGCTTCCTGTTGGATTCAGCGGATTACGCTGCCCCCCTTTTTGCACGTGTCGGCAATTCTATCTAATTCTGCAAACTGAACCACCACGCACGAAACAATCGTTCGCATCGTTTCGATCGTTCGGAATTTTTCACGCCGATTGAATTACACGAACTTTGAACTGCTCTCTGCTTCTTTTCCTCCTTTTTTAACGTTGAATCATAGATGATTGTTGTTTTTAGTTTTGCGAATCAGAGCGATTAAATATAATCGGGCTCATTTTAAACAAGATGGTTTTATCGTAATACGATATTTTTAAAGAGTTAAATATTGTTTCATCTCGCAAGTAAAGCGTGTAAAAACTATTGACTTGAATCGAAGAGAGTTTAACAAAAATATTACGAAAGAATTTTATTGTTGTACGTATCAGTGAAAAAATTAAAATTTCACAAATAGTTTCAATAATTCTTTCTTCTGGAGAATTCGCTATTCGATATTTACAGCGAATTTTTTGCAAATGTTCTTCAATGTTTTAGAATACCTAATTAATCGCACGGAATTGCAATAGTAAAAGTTGCCGAGAGTAAAAATTGAGAAATACTGTTACTTTGTCCGATGGGAAAATTGAAATTCACGCGATTCTCCCTTTCCTCCTGGAAAATTCAAATTGTTTTTTACAAGTGCACTTTTCAATCATTCAGCTCGTGCCGCGCTTTCGGCTAAGAATACGCGATTGTCCGCTTCGAGTTAATATCGGGGAGGTTCGCGCGAAATACCATGAATTCTTCGGCGTCTGAACGTCACAGAACGACGTCTGTGCGTCACCGATGCATCGGCGCATCCTCTATCCGTCGTCGTCCAAGGAAATTTGAATTTTGGGTCGTATCGGCGATGTGCATAACAAATTTTCACGAGGCAAAACCTCCATGGAAGAACTCTTGTTCTCTTAAGAGCACTCTTGCCGAATGCTTTTTCCCACCCCTATCCCGGATAATTTGCATATTTCATAAATATCGTCACAAACGCCGTCTTCTATATATTTTGCAAATCGTTGAATAATTTCCCGCGGAGAGTAATCGCGATTGCATGTCTTGGCAAATATCCTTGATAGTTAATTAAGCAACTTTAGAATGAAAGTTTCGCGAAAGTTTATAGTAACTTTGTAAAGTTTAGTTGTTGCCATAATTACGTTAACGTAACGTAGCTAGAGTGAATTATTAAACTGCAGACTTTGATGCACTTGCAAGAAAATGCAAGACGTGTATAATATGCGTTCTCTTGTTATTTTATTGAAAAGATAATATGCGATTCTTTTGTTGAAAAGAATTTGTTACAAACAGTCAAAGTATAATTGTAAAGAGTTGTATTTAAATTGTACATTTTTATAGTGTTTTTATCAGTACGAAGCGAAATGCTTTTAGTGTTTCCTAAAGCAAGAACTACTTAGTTTTAATTTAACTTTTAATTATTTATTAAATATTTTAATAAGTTTAATATCATGTTGTAATAACAACTGATAACACATTATAACGTACATTAAAATATAAATATAAACACATGAATACGCTACTATAACAATACTTGATAAAACATTTCTATTTTGATTTCATTTCTCTAGTTATTGTACTTTTATGAAAATTTAAAAGTGCATGAAAATTCACACTCGGCTCATTATTGTAATAAAAAACCTGCAACCAACGTGAATATATCATTTTCGTCGGACAAATGTATTTTGTTAGATTATTTCATAGCGGAGAAGTTAACATTGTCTTCCTCGAGCCCTCTAGTGCCTCGAGAAGAAAACTTGACCGTGTTACTTTTCTCTGCACTTCACTCACTCCTCGGAATGAGTACGAAAAGCACAGACTCTGTTTCAGAGCTATTGAAGGCTAACGTGTAACGCGAAGAAACAACAAAAATTCATTGCCTTTCTATTTGAATAATTTATAACGTACACAAAGTATTTATATAGAACATAAAATGTATCATGTACAACATAAAATTTTCAGATCTGATGTTAATTATAAATACTATAATGAATACTTACAAATACCAAATTGAACATTTTTAGAAATAATTTTATATTTGCAATTTTCAAAATTTTATTCTGAAGCAGAAATTTTCTCCGATTTGTGAAGTACAAGTTAATTCGCCGCACTCTGAATTAAATTCAAAACATATTGATACATCGGTACATGACTCAAGTTATACGGCATCGTGGACAATAATTTCGTAAAGTAAAATAAATTTTTTAAGTCGTTCAACGCCAGATCTTTCTCGCGTGTACATACTACATTTTACGGATTAAATTGGCACAACCCGATCGAGATTAATATATCGTCGTCACGAACGAGAAATTTTCTCGCAAAAATGCGTCAAAAGTGTACGCGTTATGCGTATGACCCACATTCGCCAGCCGGAAACAAAAGCAAGAATACAGCGACAAGACGCCGCGGAAGGAGGATCAGGCTTTACGTTTCGCTGCGAAGGAATTTCTACGATTCCCACGAGCGCGATATATCCTCGCCAAGAAAAAACGCAGATCCTTCATCGCGTCTGCCGCTGTATTACCTATACATGAATGCACGCGAATCGCATAATCGAATCAGCCGCAAGCGCTACGAAATCGAATTCCCCTTATTCGAGTAACTCGTTCGGCGGCAGATAAAACGTGACGCGATGTATCAATGCATATATGAATATAACAGGCATTAGCTTCTGATATAATCTTCGACTTCGAGAGGATTTAAAAATATTTTTATGACACGACGTATCGCTGCTATTGCTCTAGCTGCGCGGTCTTTCGGACTATTTGAGAATAATTTTACTCATTAATTATTATTTCTTTCTCCAAAAGTAACGAGAAACAACATTTTTATGTTAGATTTTTTTTTCTCACTGAACACTTTAGCTTCGACTCGATGATTATGTGAGATTTCATCTTCGCGGAAGACAATTTTTCTATTATTTTAATTGCGAAGCAGATTCTTCTCGTTTTGATGGCTAATTAAAATTTAATTTACTGCAAACGCGTGGAAGATGCACAATGAAAAAAAAAGATCACCGATATTTTTGTAAATAAAAGAGCACGTGTCACGTTCTGGAGAGAACTCTAGCGTATAAAGGTAGGTGTGTTGTGTACGCGCATGGAAAATTACGAGGAAAAAATTGTTTGTCCAAAGGCCAAATGATTAAGGAATAAAGACGTGATTGAGCATAATAATTTTTACGTGTAATTAAGTTTAGCTACATTTTACACTTCGCCAGCGTATTTTTTAATGACAAACTTGGGACACGGTGTTAAACGATAAACGAACGCTGTGACAAAAGGTTTCCTTCTCGTTGAATCAAAGTGATCACGAAAGGATATCCGCGAGGTCAAAGTGATTAACTGCACTTTTCGAATTTTTTTTTTTAAACTCGATTGATATTTAAAATAAACTTTCTTAATAATTAGACTTAGCTTTCACTAAATGATAAAAAGTCTTCTTGGTAAAAAGACTTCAGAAGCCTGATTAATTCCAGAGTGTACCATTTTATGCATTTTGCATGTCGTTCGATGAAAGCCACTCCTGTGGCGATATAACAAATTCCACGATGTTCGTTTAAATTTAAATATCAAAAAGAATTTCGAAAAAGAACGTGCACTGTATTTTAACAATAGTCTCGGCTTTATGTTCTCCGAAATTAATCGATTTGTCAAATAAACGACATTTTCTCTCGCATCATCGTCGATAAAAATGAATTCCGATGAAGTTCAAAAAGTCCGTTCGCAATGTAAAAAGCGATCCCCGGTAGGAAATATCACTTTCAAGGCGTTAGCCCTTTTATTCCTCTCTAACCAAGATGTATATTTCCACTAAAAGAGGCAAGCCGCCCTCTCCCATCACCGTTATGTCGCTAATGGAACTCAAGTGCCTATAAATTTCGACAGCGAATATGGATTTCGGAAGAGGGAAAAAATTTTTGACGGACGTTGGCCGATTTAACAAAGATCAACGGCCCATTATCGAAATTGGAGAAGAGGGAATCGGCGAAACGGGATGAGAGAGAGAGAGGAGAAACGAAAAGGATAACACGGCGACGAGGACGCTCGGAGTGTGTCTATCAGGCATCCGATTAAGAATTGGTCACGGCGGAGTACGATATTACTTTCGATAATAGAATATCGATTTCCAATTAATCTCGAGAGGGGACGACCCATTGAATTTTAAACCAGCCGCACTTCAACGCCTATTATAATACGTACACGATGCATATGGGTTGCAACCTAGTTACGACAGCAGAAATCCTCAATGGAACGGAAACCTCTTGGACCAAGGAGAACCGGAGGGAAACTTTAATGCCGGAGTTTTCAAACACCGCCCGCCACGTTTGCCGTAATTTTTTTCCATCTGGAGATTTGAGAAATTTCAACGTCGAAGAGTCCTCCATTTTTTTTCTTTCTAGAGCGTACAATGGGCGAAGGAAATATCGGAGCCAGCTTTTCTCGAAGCATCTTTGCGAACGTGCAGTATTTTTATATTGCAAACTATTACGCTGAGAGCAAATTTCATTGCTCAGAGTACTTGTAACGACACCGCCACGTTTGCCCCAACATCTTTGAGATTCTTTCTCACTTTCTATCACGTTCGATTTTTGCGAGAAGATACTTGAAGTATCCTTGCGCGTACAGTGTTTTTATCACAAACCACGCTGAGTAAATCCAATACTTTTGGTTTCGACGAAAAGAGATTTGCAAACCTGCAACCCGTCGAATTGGTCGATTAATTTTATCAATGTTAATGCTATCAGTATTGTAAAAGATATTTAAAGAAAAAAAAAAAAAAAAAAGAGCGTGCCAACGTTATTTTCATCTACTGCATATACGAGTATTCTTCGCTGCTACCGCCACGTGAATCGATATTACGCGCGCGATATCAAAACTAGGGTTTGGGTTAGACTAAAAAATACATTTGATGTTTATTGTAACTGATGCTCTGTGATTTTCGTCTTTATTTTATTTCTTCCTGCCACTTCCGTATGCATCAGTCTTAGTACCCGCGAGAGAAAACGGGAATAAATTTTATCGACATGCGAACTAAAGGTGAATTCCCTGCTGAACGGGGATGTAACGATGCTCGGCCATAGTTGCACCGTACGGATCGATTGCGAAGTTTCAGCAGTGACGCATGCCGTTAGTTTTACTAAAACAACGATATCTGTTGCCGAAGTAATGATTCGATTTTTCTTTAGTTGTTCAATTATATCGATCGACGTTTGTGCAAATTTGCATTTCTACGAAAAAAATCTGCAAGATTAGGCAGAAATTTGCTTCGTACAGCGAACGACTGTGACTGTTGCTGTGGGTAACTGCGGATCTGTAGATCTTCATACATTTATGAGAAGTTTAAAAGTGCAGAAATGCACGAAATGCGAGTATATGAGAAAGATATATAAAATGTTCAAAGTGTGGTATCTCTTGCAATATTTTACGCGTGAAATGAATTTCTATCTGAATAGAGGCTTTATCATACGTGAAATTTTAGTAGAAAATTTCTTTAACTCTCTCTTATGTGTATTTGTACATATTTATAAAAATATGTAAAAAATCATCTAAGGATACAAGTAACTTGATCTGTTAAGGACCAAGCAATAATTTACCACATTATTCCAAATATTTCAAGTTCTTGAAATTTCACAAAATTGTAGAATCTAAAAAAGATGGAAAAATATTAAACGGTTCCTCGAAATTTCCCTTCAGAGCTCGTGCGATAAATTATGGACTTTGAATCGTAAATCAATTTGAACAATTTGTTACACTATTTTAATTGCAACAGTCTCATATGCAATAATTAAAATAATGTAGTATATTTTATAATAGATACGTCATTGAATTCATATACAATAGAATACTGTTTGTATGGACTTCATTTACTTGAACAAAATATTTTAGTCAATAACCAATTAACTCCTCAACAGTGCGATACAGTAGAACTTCGTTTATTCGAATCTCGTTTATGCGAAATTAATACCAGTTAATATTGAGCCTCAGATACACGAACTCGTAATTGATCAATTTTTGTTATCCTCATTTACTATCCCTTATTATCCAAATAAGAACAGAATGTGGAGAAAGCTAGCGAACCTTTATTATTCGAAATCCTCGATTATCCGACGTGTTCGAATAAATGAAATTCTTTATAAGCTCTTTATAAATTATAAATTTATGAAATGTAGATATATTTTGATACACTTTCGCATATGAAAAAAAATTTAGAAAAATATTTTTCACAATATATTACCACGTGTAAAATAAATTTTGAAATACGAGATACACTAATAGGGATACACCAATATCTGTTTCTTTCTATTGAATAATTCCCATTCTACGCGTCCAGTTGAGATCTTTGCTATCAACAATTTCACTTTACAGATAACAATTCAAAAATATTAAAAATACTTTACCTACTTTAGTAATTGTTCTGTACTTGATATTTTGCTCGAGTTTCGCTCGAAATAAGGTATCAAGGGATTAAATGAACTCTTGCCGGTTGAATCCACTTACTTCCACCTGAACTATTACACGAGCGAAAAGTCACAAGCATAAAGAAGGACTTCCTTTATGTAAATTCCAATTACATAAACTATCTTTCGCCCAAAGTTCTACCGTTTATAAAAATTTATAAAAAAGAATCTTGACACTACTGAGAGCTACCGGTCAAAATAATCAATTTGTTATACTAGAAAATAGTGATTTTTCGTGAAATATACAAAGTTTCTACTGTACTACAAAGCTTTCTCTTCTCTTCCTTTCACTTTAATCACCGGCAATACTGGTGTCAAATAAAATGTTGCGTTAACGCGACATTTTACGTTGGTCCCCCAGATGGGTCAGTTTCCAGAAATAAAGAGTTAAGGCGACAGAAGCGCAGGAGGTGATTCGTTCTTGTTTATGGGCCAATTTCGTACCTACTAAACTAAACGAACGAGAATTACCGGCTTACCTTGTTCTCCAAGTCCTCCATGGCGTTCTCCGCCGATTTCACAAGGGCTGTAGCCTGCTCCTTTCTCGACATGTGGCCGCGAAAAGATGCCTGGATCTTCGTCGCCGCCTCGCAAAGTTCTGCCAACCAGAGGGAAAAGGTACCTTTAAGTTAACGTCGATAGACAACCGGGAGATCGATACGGTTCTGCCCTTGTCAAGGGAGGAAACGAGATTCCGAGTCCCGAGCTTTTTACGCTGTCAGTCTAGAAGACTTTCTCGTTCCACCGCAAGAAAGTGCTTCGGAGGAATTTATTTTTAGAACGAAACGCGATTTTTAGACTTTTATTTGCGAAAATGCGCGCGTGTTTTTCGTGCAGAGCTGTCGCAGAGGAATTACGGTGCAGTCAGTCGGAAAAGAATGGATACGTCTGTCAAATTTTAAGCACTTTTTAATTAATACAGAGAAAGAAGGATTGGGAATGTTCCGTGGATCTTAATTAATCATCGTTTTTATGTTTGTTTCAAATATACGTTTGTCGTAAACACGGTCTTGTGAAAAAGAATAAATAAATGGAGAACGCAATATCATGAAAATCCATATTCAATTATCGAACATTAAAATAACGTAAGATAATTAAACGATTGTAAGAAACATGACAGAACATTTTCAGAACCAATAAATAAATGAATGTTTAAAATTCTGCTTTAATGCCTGGCTTCTGTTCTTTCGATAATTTCACTTACACGATATATATGTCTTGAAATTAAAAAATATCCCAAGTTCAAAAAAAAATGTGAAAAAGAAGGAAAAATAGGTTTTTCGTCTAAGCTTCATAAAAATTGTAAATTCTTCCAGTTTGCCAAAAAAAGGACAAGATTGCGAGGTGACTTTTTGTTTATTTTATTTTTCAATCTACAGGACGTTCGCGAAATGCTTCTGAAAACAGATTCGCCCAGTTTATCCTTCGTTCCTCGTCATCTCGCTTTGTACATTTTTTAACGAAATCTAGAAAATCTCTCGCGGATCTGCAGAGGAAGGAGGAATCGTTTTGTTTCATCCTTCGTTCTCTGTTATTTTATTTCGTGCACAACGAAATCTAAAAATTGCTCGCGGATCCGAGGCAAGAAACCGGAAAACGGTTTTCACACGCGCGCGAGCATCGTCAGTTTTAGCGAGAGCTTGTCAGTCGGAATCAAGTTAACCGCTGTTCATTTCGTTGAACCATGTCGACCACTTTGAAAAAACAATGGCTGACCTAGTTCTGAATCGAGGATCAATTCCGAATTCGGTATTGTGCGAGTTTACCTGACTCGCACGTTAATCCGTCCGCGGAATACAGTTTGGAATCTTCACCAGCAAGTAGCAAAGAATCTTTAATTGCGCGGCTATTAAACGAATATTAAATTCTTGTTTAAATTCTTTCACCAATACGATACATTTTTAGAATGACAAAATACGGCGCATAATCTTCTTCGATTTCATCTTTTGATTATCCATTCAATCTTGAAGTATTCTTTTGATGTACAAGTTGGTTCGGAGCTTTTGCACTAAATTTTTCAGTACAAATCGTCATATTTACGATATACGGTGTAAATTATCAAACGAAATTATTAAATCTTTCTGATTTTTAATTAAAAATCTTTCAATAGTAATCTAGACGTGTTTGAGCAAGAATATCTCGATAAGAGGTAAAACAATTATTAAGTGAAAACTCCTTTCAAATGCGCGAAGAAGTTGTTTGAGAACGCAGTATGATCCAATTTTTCCAATTTAGAACACAAACTTCATTCGCAAGTTCCAGCTTCAGAATGATCATAAAGCAAAACCAACAAATACGTGGCATCAAATTAATTTCTACGTTAAACAAAATAAAAACAAAAATTTTAAGTAAAATAAAATCTTTACGCGGAAAATATATGATCCGGAAGATTGGAGAAGTCGACTGTAAAGCCAAATTACGCGATCTGTACACTTCTGAGAAAAATTTATTAGTGATTATATATATGTTAACTAAGAGATAGCAACATGGGACTGAAACTGCAATCGAATAAAATTCGATATCTATTTCACAGTAAAATGATTCACATCTTTTCGTAAGAATATCTCCTTGTATTTTCTTGCCTTGAACTTTCTTACCGGAAATTAATATATCGCGTAATGAAAATATCGAAACGTTGGAAAGCACAAGACGAGAACTAAATCGACGGATGGTTGATCAATAAGAAGAAATAAAGTCGATATTTAATTAAAGGTTCTCGCACTACCGAGTGCTCCATCTCGATTCTTTTTTCCTATCTGAACGTTCATAGTCATTTCGCTTTCAATCTGATAGGACAATTTCATGCACGTCGTTTAAATTTATATTTCTCTCGTTATACTTCTTCTTTTTAACATCGATTTCTTCTGATTTTCCTGCTCGAACGAAACTACAATTGTAGACATAATCACGTTAAATGTGATCCCGATTCTGAAAAGACAATTGTATATAAAATTTTTATTCCGATAATGGTTGTAGAAATACGGAATAGAAGTTCTATCTTTTTTTTCTTTCCTTTATATCATTATGTCTTTTTATTATTATAATTTTTACATCTTTGTACTATTTTTGTTATCTTTCTCTTCTCGGAGTTCCCTTCTGAATATCTGAATGTCATTCATTCTATAGCAGGAATTTTCTAATTATTGGTATTAATATTGTGTCTAATATCGCTTCGTGTGTCTCTTGATAAGTCCACTACTTTCAGATTCTCCATAATGTGATTTCTGGGACTGATGTTATTACTGTCATCCTCCTCTTTATCCTTCCTCTCTGGATTTTTAGCCAAAGTGAAGGGGCTATGCCAAGTTTGCTTCATTGCGGTTGACTCAAGAATTTTCTAGCTACTGATGTTGTGTTTAATATTATTGCTTTTTATATGTTCCTTATATATTGCTTTCTATATATTCTCTTTTAGTAAATCCAGAAATTTCAAATTCTTGGAGAATGTTTTTGTGGCTGTATTACTATTGGTATAACTAAAATGTATTCTTCTTTCCATATTATCATATCTTTTATCTACTACTATATATTATGTTAGATTTATCTTTTGCATCTTTAGTCACTTAATCTGAGGTTCAGTCAATTAAAATGTAGAACTAATCGCATAGAGAGCCACTTCAAGCAACATGACATCATTTAATCTATATTAGTCAATCTCAGTATTAGTTGATACCAGTCAATCTTCGTTAATCAATGCCCCGAGAGTTAATCCTGTGTTAGCTATCCTTCGTCAGTCAACTTTGCCTGGTTTGCTCGACCTCTATTAATTTCTGTGAATTTGCTCTCTGTCAGCCAATACTTGTCAAGCAACGTTCAGTCAATCTTTCCTCTTCTTCGTTTCGTGTCAAACACATGTTTGAAATATGTATTGAATATCTGCTTGTTTAACAGTATTTATTTCTGCGTATAGGGTTACAGTTAGACTGTGGGTTTTTATACAGTTGTACAAAATTGCACTAAAAATTATATAAAATGTCTAAAGTATGATGCTTTCTATAATGTTTGGTAGTTGGAATGACTTTCTAGCTGTGATTCTAGTGATTCTGCTTTCTCAATTATATTGTATATTAAAGTTATGAGTTTGAATAAAAATCCGCAGCTTAATTGTAACTGTTGCAACAATCCACTTGGTTTCGTTTTAAAGCCTCTACTTCAGCAATCTTGAGTTCGTGTTTTCAAAGATGTTTTTAAATTTTCAACTATGCAAAAACATTTTTTTTCTTGAAATCTGAAGTCTAATTTTTTAAACTTGCTATAAAAATTTTTTTCGCCATTTGATTCAACTTTGTATATTAGGGTTAGACGAGATGTTAGAATTTCTTGAATTCTTGTGGTACAACCTTGATGTCATTGAAGATAAAAGAAAAGTATCAGCAGATATTGCGCAAGTATCTCGATGAATAAATTTATAAAATAGTTTCTATAAAATATCAAATTGGTGAATATTTCAGCATCGTTTGACAGAGAAGAAATTTATTTTAAAAATCCCCACGAATTTGTTTTCAATATTAACCACTCTAAGTAATTTTGAAACATTTAGAATCTCAGTCTTCATTTTCGAGATTACGCTCGTACAAACGATCTTCAATTAAAAATCTCCACGAACTTTTTTCAATACCCAATATTTTCTCTAACGACAACTTTGAACTAATTTTGAAATTTTTAGAACCTCGGCCTTTGCTCTGAGGACTTACGCTCGTACGAAATGATCCTCTCGTTTCCAAATAAAAGGCAATCGAAACAGCGATGGTTTCAATACATAAATAAATTTCCTCCCTAATTTCCCCGCGGAATGGCGGCAAATATGTAAAGTAAATTTCCCGACAACGACACAGATGAATCGTGTTACACAGTCGATGGAAGTTCGCTTTTACCAGTGGCAAATTAATTCGCGTGAACTGGCGAGCAAAACGAACGACACGGGGCACGATCAATTTTTACGAGAAAAGAGCGAAATGGCTGACGGACGATATAACAAATCGTCCAACAATAAGCAGCCATGAATCATTATTTTAAACAACGATATCGCGATTAAGTTGTGAATTGGAGCTATCCAGCACAAAAATGTTCAACTGCTGAATGCATGAATTCCTCTATTTTTCGCGATGTTTTATTCAACGGACGAAACACGGAGAATTCAATGAAAATTGTTTAACTCGCGAACAATGGGTTTTATACTTGCACGCACGGCTTGCGTTAAATTTGACTTAATAATACCTCTCTTCTTTTATGTATCTCGAAGTGAATTTTCATATTTCAGTATTTCTTTACTGAATACTTCCAAATGTGTTAATAATTGTAAATACATTTTTATTAACGTGCTTTTTCAATTTATTTCGCAATTTATTATATTTTTGTTAACGTGTATTTATTTCACAGTTGCACCTACAACTCTCTCTCTCTCTCTCTCTGTTTCTATATCCTGCGTATAAAAAGAAGATTTTCAATGAACTAGAAAAAGAGACACATTAACATTTAAATCCAAGTGAACTTCACTATAGAAATATGTACGTCGCAAGCATAAAACAAAGGTGCAACTGGAAAAGACCGAAACTACAATACACATAGAGGACAATGAGACTGTTTTTGTCTTGGTTACAGAAAGCAAGAATTTTTCTGCCGTCTTCTAACGACTCGCAGATGTTCACCTTGAACAGCATGAGAAATTATTATCACATTAAAGTAGATGAAACGAGCTGCGAAATTATTCCGAGCTTATATAAAACTGACGCAAGAGAAAAGTTATTTGCGTTTTTTGAAAACCGTGCAATAAAATGAAACAAATTTGCTACAGTAATACAACGCGATATAAATAAATCTGTTGTGAAGAAAATAACGCGTGTTGAGAGGTCAATATTTTTGTCTCGTGTGATATTCATGAAATAATTGTGGCTTCTACGAATAATTGTTGACCACAATTAAATTGGAACCATCTGGATTTTTCAGCATTTTATGTTTCCATTAAACTCGAAATTTGAACGAAACTCAATTACAAGTTTCACTGACTGTTCAGACATTACATGCGTGTCATTTTATTTTATTACTTCACTATTTTATTTATATTATTTTTATATCATTTTATTATTTATTATTACTGTAGGTAATACATTGCAAGAGCTGCACTCACACGTGTGCAAACTTTAATAATTAATAACATTGACTCTTTTACGATGTTGAAAATTATGAGTGGCCCAAATTCAGTTTTTGTACAAAACTATTATATATTGTGCAAAATAATAAATAAATCGTTCACACGACTATGCAAATTCTCCTACTACAGTTTCAATAATCCAAAAAACGAAATATTCTGTACATCCAAAGATCGATGCGCGGATGGAGAGAGAACGCGCGAAATATGAAACACGTGTGCGAATTAACGAAGCGAGGGAGCAAAGCCGATTGTCGAATTTAATTTGCCGAGATGTTGGAAAAAAATGTGACTGTATCTGTCGCGTGTAAAATTCATCGAGAACGCGAGGTCTTCGTTCATACGAGAGGAGAGGGAAATACACAGTTTGCTGAATTATGATAATTAAATTTATCGAGACGTAGCTGAGAGGCAAGCTTCGAAATGAATAAAGCTTTGCGAGATGTTCTCTCATTAACGAATGGAAATGCAGAGACGTCAAAGTCTGCTACAATTTGCTAGACTGCTGTTTTCTTCTTCTTCTTTTCTTTTTTTAAATATTCGCTATAAGTTTACTAGATGTTTCTGTGACGAGAATCAAAGCAAGTCGACACTGATTCCATCAAATATTCACGATCGAGAATAATCCTTGGCTCTGACGTCGAGAGTTATTACAGAGAAACTGGCATTCGTAGCTGGAACTTTTCATTTGTGCACGATTTGAACTTGACAGATTCAGCTGTCGGTAAAATTGAAATCGCTTGGATGCGATTAAACAGTGAACTTTATCAACTGTTAAAGTGCACATGTACGCTTTGTTAAGTCAACGTTGTATTTGATGAATTCGTTTAGTAATACGTTCTAGTGAAATTGAAGGGTATATATATATATAATTATTAAATTAGTGAATATGAAATATCGTTTATTTTTTTTTTTTTTTTTAAATGAGACTTCAAAAGCACATTTCTTCGCGATATTGTGTATTTAACCAAAACAATTTCCACACGATCTTGTCCATTTTCATAATTACAAGTTATCAATTCTAAAATTCAAAAATTCTTGCAATGAAATTTCTTTAGATTTAGATTTGTTTCAAACTTAATCGATATAATCGTAGTACTCGAGTTCTGAAATTTCAAAAAATTTTGCGTCACACACATAATACATGGGTGTTGTAATTAAATTTCGTTCGAATCCTACATTTTTACCAAAAACACGCTGAAAATTCCAAATGGACCAAATTTAATAACCAAGGTTGTGGAAGCTATTACGTATTCGTCACGAAGGAAGCAATTTTGCATTCACAAAAAAAATAAATAATTTTATACAACAATAATTTCTACAACAGACAATGCGGGCAATTTTATTTCTTCACTTAAAACACATTATCCATCGCGAGTGAGGCACGTAGAATTGCAAAATCGTGGCTGGCATAGCTAATAAAAATGTCAAAGTACAGCGTGCCTAAGCGTATGTATATGTAACCATGTTTGTTATGATAAAAATATTATATCGCGCACGATATAGCGAATTGTTGAATTTCCGCGAAAAAATGAATCTTTCGTTTGATAACGACCAACATACCGTAATACATTCCGCGCCTGGAATTCCCCGAAACGTTTCGCGTTAACGTTACAACATACAGTGGAATTTCCACGGATTACACAGACTTTTTTAAACGCTGCTCTTTATGAAAATTCCTCGCAATTTCGATTGTAATTATCGAATACGCACGACATGGAAATTCCGTAAACGATAGATAATAAGAAAACTTCAAATGTATATCGTGATTTTTCTTCTCGTGGGTAATTTGGGAAAATTCTGGGATACTTTTGTCCTCCAGACGTATAAAATGAAAGATTTGAATGCTGAGATTATGTTTCTAGTTTCGTAATAGTTTAGCGTTTGTGAATGACGAAGACCGATGGTGTACTATTACATCGGCATAAAATAAACCATCCATTCTAGAAAAAGTTGACAAGTATTAGTTCAAGAATTGTAACACTATTTTATACGGCCTTAGACTTTGTTTATTAATTGATGAATTTGGAAATTTTCAAGATGATTCAATGCAATGTTACATTCTCTGCTCTTGGTCCTGCGTTGTATCCATATTCGATATGTACAGAACACATTAATTTCGTTCTGACATGACACCGTATACAGTTCTTAAATCGTTGCACACGCGATATCTACCAAGCGAATGGTACTCGGAGTCTCGAACCTGCCGATTTATGGAGCGATTTGTCACGAACCGACGCGACGAGCTCAAACAGAGCATGAACGACCGGAAAGATGCTACTTGGAATTTCCTCGACCTCCACCGTTAAAATCCGCATGGCGCACGGTCGGTGCAGCGAAATCGCTCAATCCCTGTGACACGCGGTTACATAAAATACACGTAGCAAGATTACAGAACAGGTGGACGCTGCAAAGAGCAAAGAAGAAGGTCGGAGAGTGGAGGCACGCTCTCGAAATTCTTTCGCTCGTCGAGGAGAAACGTAGACGACGTTTCAGACGAGATTGGCAGAAAAGGGGGAGAAGATTCTAAAATTAAAGGCTTCCCTTTTGGGAACGATTTCGAGGGCTGGCACGTGACACACTCACCCTTGTCGTCGGCGCGGAACTCCTGCTGAAGTTGTTCTTTGGTCGGCTCTGAGTTTGATTTGGTCCCCGTCTGCTTTGTCGAGGATTCAGTCTCTTTCATACTTTTTCTGGCGTGGTGGCCGCGGAAAGCCGCCTGTATCCTGGTCGCGGCCTCTTCCCTCTCTTTCTCCGCGTCCTTTCCCTCGTCCTTCGCCTCCTGCTGCTTGCCGCTGGCGCTCGAGCTCTTCGAACCAGCCTCCTGCGACTTTTTCTGCGAGGCTTCCTGCGACTCTACTTCCGTCGGACTGCTTTCCGCCTTCGGGATGTCTGAAAGTTCATCGGCGATCAGTTTAGAAAGCTTCGTTTCGATACCGTAATGATAATTTAATTTGTAAGTTTGTAGCATCGTTACGTACTTCACGCGTGTACATCGTTTCGACGATTGATCTATCATCTCCGAACTTTTCACATTTCTAAGATATTTATTTACAAAGATGTATTTATGTAAGCACGATTAGCACAAATGTTACAAACTTAGGACAAACAATTACAAACAATTTCTTCTGTTCTATTCTATCATGTTACTGTTATTATTTATCTATGTTGTTACAATTTATTCTGCGACCTCGGCAAATCTCGTGTTTAAACTACTACCTGTTACGAATCAGTTTTATTAAGTTTGTTTTTTGCACTTTTTAATTTTTATCTTTATCTTTGCCCAATTTGTTCAGTTTCAGCTAAAGAACATGCTATACAAAGACTCAGCAGTGTTGATAAAGAAGCACATTTAATCACGCTAGAAGATTTTCATTCGAATTTTACCTTTGTATAGATCGCAAATGAAACGATTAGTATTTTCCTGATCTGCGTATTCGCAGACACATTTCGAGGAAAGAGGTATTTTTAACGGGGGGTACCGTTTCGCTTTTCAGAGGAACAACCGCGTTTCCCTCTTTGATCTTTTATACATATTATACGTTTCACGATTTTTGGAACCACGCGAAAATCCTTTTCATCCGGCTATGTTTACTCGCTACTCGTGTGTTTTTAACACACACACACACACACAAACGCTCGTCGTAAGCCAGATTTAATCATAGACTTTGAAATGCAGGTACGCACATGCAATTCTCTTTGAACCCGTGTTTCGCATAGTTGTCTTGATTAAACTTCAGCCATTCATACCTTCGGGAATTGGTTGATACCGCGAATCCTCAGTTTCTCCAGTTTCGCCCCGTCCAAGCTATAAATCTACCAACTTTAATTATCATCGATCGCGGGAATATACAGAATTCGTTGAATGTCACCTTGAATCATTTTCACGGTGCAAAATTAGGAAGCGCGGCTCGTCAAATGCCAAGTCATTTTTAAAATCTAATCGGATCGCTCGCGTATGAAAAAGAAACTTTGAACTTTCATTAAGGATCAACGTCGCAGTGACGCAATCTTGTTTGCAAATCTTTCTCAACCGATTTACGGTATCGAATTTTTTTCACGAAGCTACGATCAAGCTGACTCCAAGTTGTTTAGTTAGTTATTTCTTTCGGCGTCACTTCTTCCATTTGTGAAACTTTGCAGAACTTTTATAAACTTGATCCTTAATACGGGTCGAGTAATAATTTTGTCTTTCGAGCCAATGGAGATAATATAATTGCAAAAATCGTCGCACGAAGAATTTTATAGTGCAAGACATAAAAGAGGTTTACAAGAGCATACGTTGATGTAGATTCGAGCATTTCTTTAAGAAAGAAATAATAACTTTCTTAAACAAACGTGAATATTTTATTTGCGATATATTGAGATTAATTGCAATTAATTTTATTTCGAAATGGAAAGCGCAGAAGGCGCTTTATTTCATCTAGAGAAAAATATTTTTGAATGCGAGTACGTATAGAGATTTAAATTTATAATTTACCTTAAATTTATAATTTATCTTTCTTGATTGAATTTCAAAGAACAGAAAATTATTTAAATGTCGCGTTAAATTTTTTAATCAATTTTCCATTGTTTCGAAAATTAATTGAAACCAATTCTCATCGAATCAAAAGACGTGTACGAATTGTGATTTTCATTTAAAAACGATTGTAAGGGCGTTTGAATTTAGATTTTAGATTTAAATCCTTCAAAATTGAAAGTTGATAAATACAACAATTCACAGCTGACGTGATATAACAAATGCTCAGTGAAGAACGTCCCAAGATGCAAGTTAAGCGATACAAGTATAAATTTCACTCATTCGCAAACTATTTATCAAAAAAGCAAGATTTTCGTACAAATGAAATTTTACGAAAGTAATTCTGTAATTTCGTCTTTCGACGGAGAGCTAATGCAACTAATTTGTCAGTCTTTCGGTACGAAAGTCCCAAGTTTCGTCCCGAATGAGGAGCACGTAGACCAAAGTATCAGAAGTGTCAAGAAGAGAGAAAAGGGAGAAAAGCGGCAGAAGAAAGAGGAGATGGGAAAGGGGAAAAGAAATGAGAAAAGAGGGAGAGGAGAAAAATGTATTCGCGTGGGAGACAGGGTAGCAGAAAAGGCTTGTGAATCATTGCCAGCACGCGGTTAGTGACACGTGCACCTTTCCAGTTACGCGCGTCTAATTACAGGGTTGGGGGCTGTTTCGCGCAGAGCCTGTTCCAAGGCGGCTTTTTACTTTTTCGTCGGTCCGCGCGCACACGCCTCGAGGAATCATTTTCACCACGGACGAGAGACATCCAATAACCCAGTCGGAGAAAAGAAACGAGGAGAGCTCGCCGACCGCGAGTGAAAAATTTAGAAGCAGGAAATTTTAAGAAAGAAAGGATGCGACTTTTCCCCGCAGCCCGAAGCATCGAAGGCACTTCGGAGAAAAGAATACAGAAGTCGAGAGATGGAGAGAAAATTTCGTATGATTCAGAAAATGAGAGTTAGAAAGAAAATGCAACGATGGATAAAAGAGGTTGAATGTCATTAAACTGTTCTTATCTGTGACGTCAAAATAGCTTTATCAATCCTCGTTCGCTTCTTGCATGTTAGTTTGACACAACTTTCGTATGAAGTGTGTGAAACGCAGTTGAATAGAAATTTATCCTATTCGACGTGTTAATAAAGGAATTTGTAAATTTATCCGTTTATCTTTTCGCCGTGAGTATTAATTTGATACCGAGGGACCAATTAAGTTGGAAAAATGGGGGATAGGATTAACACAGTCCGAGTTGTGTGATATTTCGTTCACCAGCGTATTAATGAGTGAAATAAATTTCAATTACAGCCCTGCGAGACTCTTGCGTAAAATGGTGATTTACAGAAAACAATACTGTGTCTTATCACTTTTCGTTCGTTTAATACATACGTAATGTTTAATCAAGATTTACAGTATTGAAACGATATAAAGATAGTAAATACAAAGAACGATTCCTCGATTGACTCATTTCAGGAGAGAATTGACCAAGAAACGACTAAATATTTTTATTACTTTAATATTTTAATTTTAATTTCTATTAGCTCTTGTTATTTTAATATTTGACTATTTAAACTGTGTCATTTTACATATAATAAATCTAACACCACGTTCAGTAATATTTAACTAGTATTCGATTCGAATATATTTTTGAAAAACTAAGAAACAATTTATTAACGTCGATTCGCAAAATTTTCTCTAACTTCAACAATTTTGAAGATAAGTGTACAGAAAAGAACATAGAATCTAATCGAGGATTTTTCTTGTTTCATCTAACAACTTTACAATTTCAACAGATCACGTGTTCATTGTTGATAATTGACAATCCGCGAGGAAATATTCGTCAAAGACTTTCTGTCAAAGATATTTCTGTACGAAGGAACGTGCAATCTAAAGTGTCGATAATCCTCGACACGAAAAACACGACGGAGATTACGAGATTATATCCAGCCACTTACGTGCGTAATTACCGATGATTAAACGGCGGATATTCGAAGACAAACGGGTTGAAATTATTCCAACTGTCCAGCGCCGAGCGAAGATAAACGAGAACTAAACGTTTCGGACAGATCGTGCGAAAATCTGCGGGACACGGTACCGACGGGGAACGATTTTCTCGTTGCCCTCTTTTTTACGAACCTCTGAAAACATTTACTACGCTGAAGCAAAGGCTAAGCTAGCTCGTCGAGTGTAAAAACGTCGAAGCAAAAGTCAAAGATTGACAAAATTTCAATCTCTTTCTCGAGATTGAAAATCGGGAAATTCCTCGGTGCGTACAACGGCTTGTGAGAGTATCCGAACGATTTCTGTGAAATAATTTGAAATTTCGTCATGAGAAGATTATTATGATTATATCGGTAACAGAGTATAGAGTATGAAGAGATATTCTAGATATTATATCAAGTGTTAAATATGGCCGTATTGAATATTTTTTAATTTCCATACATTGAATATTTTTGAATTATAGTCTCAAACTTAACCAATATATATATATATATATATAGTCATGACAATAAAATATCAAAATGTTCTATACAATACACGAATACTTTCACGTATGCACGTGATAAATAATAACTATGATTGATTCTGAGAACGATTGAGTAGAAAAGTTGAATAATTGCACAATTACAGAACAGATGCGTGTCTGTAAAAATAAATTTGTAAATGTATTTTCCCTTTCAATTGTTATACACTATAAAAAAATCTGGAGTAAGAATTTGCTTCTTAAGATACGTAAAACGAAATATGCCAAATCTAACCCATTCGTCGCGGCTTATGCGAGTGCAAAACTGTCCACTCTCTGAGGGGGGGTAACTCTTTGCGGTCGGCATATCTTTCTGACGACGTTGACAAGCGTAATAAATACAGCGACTTTTATTAATGGACTGTACTAATTTATAAAGAATTTAAAGGTGCAAAAAGAGTATACTAGACATATCGAAATTTCATAAAATATACAAAACTTCTGCTCAGATTCTATTTCTTTAACTGTGTTCGTAAAAACTGAATTTGCGCAAGAATCCGCGGTTCGTTTGCTAGATTTATAAGAATCATTGTATCCAGAGTGTCCTCAAATGTACGTCAGTTCGATCAGCTCGACATCTCAATTCGAGGAAAGATTTTAACCGCGGCTGCAACTCTGTTCGATTATTTGTGAAATTATGGTTTCGCTATTTCGCGAGGAATCGAGCAAGAAAATTAGCAAATTTAGATCGTAATCGAAATAAATCATATTTACTGCTCGCTATCGATCGAACGATTGCTCCGTTTCATCTGGCAAATTATTTAATCTACTCATCAAACGTTAATGCCGCGATATCCAATTTACATAATCTATATCGCGAATTTTCATGCAACTACGACTGATCGTACGATCCAACTAATTCCCGTTCATTTTTCTCGTCTCAGGGAAGTTAAACTCGCTCGGCCGGTTCGGTTCTATTTAATTAAATTTATTCGATTAGTTTCCGAGAATGGCGATTAATTAAAACAGAAGCTCGCGATCGAGGCAAGATCCGATAAGATACCACCGGCATGGTGGACGTGGAGTAACTTCTGGATTAAGAGCTTTTAGATTAACCGGCATAGTTAATTGCCTTCCACGTCTCACCATTCGCCGTCGGCCGAATTGATGGTTTTTACGAGGTCAACACGCGATAATCAAAATCATCGTTCTCGCTTCTCGAGATTTACCTTCGTCCCTTGCCAATTAACAGGGGGTGCAAGCCGGCGATCGTTAGAGGGCGAAACACCACAGAGATTTAAAATTGTTCAAGCAACTGTTCAAGAAACAACTGGTTTAATTGAACTTTGTTTTTCTGTTTCTGCTCGCTAACGTGATGACGCGATTACGTACTTTGGTTTAATTTCATTTAATTTGTATACGATGCATGGTAAGATAAATTATTATTATATGTAATAATTTTTATATAGTATATATAGTATAATATATGCAATACGAAATGAAAATATCATTAGAGCGGTGCAATTATTTCCTTAATTCTTCAAATATTACAGCAACCACGTTTAGAGTAAAGAAAAATTTACTATAAATCCTGTATGTTTAGTGTTGATAAAAATTTCGTTATTATTAACTTAATTATTAACTGCTCGAAATTTTATTTATTGATCGTCAGAATTTAGAAATTGATACCTCTTATAAACTTGCATTGGGAATTTGTTGCAGTGGGAAAAGTGTATGGAATCGTGCAGAAATAATTATTTCAATTAAATACACGATATTTCGAAGACATTACGCATGATTCAAGTTATATATTTTGAGAACAATGTTTCGCAAATACCAATCAATAAATAAATTGGATAATATTAATATTAATATTGATATTTGGAACAACTGCGTGTCAATTTGTTTGTTCGAACATGGTGACTTTTCTCTAAATTATTTCATTATTTGCCTATCAAAAAAAATAATTTTTCTACTCGACTTTTATCCAAATAATTTTACTAAAAATATCAACAACAAATCAATTATATAAAATAGTCCTGCCTTCTACTTTATGCCAGATTTTATTCTGTTTCATAAAATGTTTCCAAGCCTAGCTACGACGTGCGAACAACGAGAGTCGTTTCAATTCATTCTGGCGCATCTTATCACTGTACGTTCCCTCCGCTTGTATAATTTTCACCGGGCCGTGAAGTTTAGCGAAATATTCGATTCGATTCGATGGTCGCCAGTTTCCCTGGAGACAAGTGCAACGAGAAGAGCGCATCGCAGATAACAACGACGACGCGTTTGAAAACGCGACGAGAATAATCGGCACGAGAATCACAAATAAAAATCGTCTTCGATGACGAATCTGAAAGCGCGACGAGAAAAGTCGCTGTGTATAAAAACAAACGAAAAGGAAAAAAAAAAGAAAAATAGATCGACGAGCATTGAATACCAACGCGGTTTCCGATACCTCGATCGCGAACATTTCTCCTTTATTTTTCGCATTCCGTTGCAAGTGTCCTACATAACTCTTCCTGCCGCCAGTTGTTCCCGAGCTCGTCGAATGCCACGGGAACCGGGAATCTCGTAACTTTTAATGAAGATAAACGCACTCCAGTTTACTGGAATTTCCCGAAAGATAAAGTAGAGTGCGCATTATGTGCACACGATGTACGAATATATTTCCTTCCGCGAACCATCATTTCGGATGATGTTGTCGGTAATCACACCGATTCTCGGATTATATTAACGATTAACCGGCGTTTGTCGTTGAACGACAAAGAGCATTCACGATGTGAAAATTTTGAAAATTTTCAATTTGATTTCAATTCTGTTACTCCCTTTTTATATTTTAATTTTATTTGTTTTATTATTTTTATCAAGTTCTTTCAAAGTTAAAAATCTCCGTACTATTTCTTTTCCCCTTTTTAATGATTAACTTTAAACATTTCGTCGCACGTAATAGTCAAAAACTATACGAACAATTGTTCGTAGAAATAAAATAAAATACAAAATGAAATGAAACAATTATTTTATTTCGTAGCCAAATAATGAAATAATTTCGAGAAAAATTACTTGCTTTCAAATAAGTAACGCGAGATTGCTTCAAGATAACGTCCAATGAAATGAAACGATATATTGCTGAAACTTTTTCATTCTTTGCACAGTTCGTTGAAACAAAAGCCTGTTCAATTAATCGCACGCTGAAACATTTCGTTCTTTAACGGATGCTTTATCACGTCAGCTTTGTATTTAGATATTTTTCATCGGAAAGCAGTCGAGAATCAATCGCGCTTAATAAGTTTCGCGATTGAATTCGATATTCAATATTCAGCATCTGTCGCTTGTAAATTCTCCGCTAGAATAATTCATCGGCGTTAAATTGTTCTTTTAACAGTTCCTTTCAGTGTCTCTGCTCTCCGCTCTTATTCATAAGAATAACCCTGTTAACGCTGATACGGAACGTTGAAAATGGTGTTTTGTGTTTACATGCGACACTTTTCTATCCTTTTATTTATATGATTTCAAATAAAATTTGTCCAACTCTGCAACCGAAGATCTCTTTTCTCTGTCATCTTTGTTTCTGATTTCGAAAACAGAAAGTAGAAAAATTGACAAAATAGCAGATACACATTCGTTCTGGAAAAATAGTACATTCTTGGACTGTTTTGAAATCGACTATTCATCAAAATAATTTTTATCATTTAGCGACGTTAAGTCCGATTACCAATTAAAATTTATTTCAATTGAGTAAGAAGCTAGGCATCAATCAAGTGCTTTGGCGCTAAAATTTGAAAAAATTCAAAAAGCAGTTGATCTGTGATCGCTTTTGAGTTCTTAGATTCAATTTTTCATCGAAAGAAAATATCACAATGCTAGCTTTAGAACGGAGAGTACAATAAAACTCCGCTTAGTTTATAATAGGATTCCTTCCTCTGCCAATGACTTTTTGTCTGTATAATAAAAGTTCAGATTGAAACAAGCGAAAGAATTCGTTCGATCGACAAAAATTTCATTTGAATTCGCACAATCGGAGCTCTACCGCATTAGCCGCCAGAAAGATTTAGCCAGGTTTTTAACGTCCCTTAACAAGCTTCGTGTGACGTCGGTACATACGGTATAATTCGCAGATTCAACAAAACCCCCCGGGTAGGTGTAGCAGCCAGCCGAAGCTCGCAATTTGCAAGTCGATTCTTAAGAAAATTTTCTTCGGAATGCATAGAAAGCGGTCGATCTCGACTAAAAACGGTGACGTTGAATTTTACTTTCAGATGCCGCCTCATGCTAATACATTTGGGTAAATTGCTTGCTAGATTACAAGGAAGCCTCTGCTACCAGCTAACGAATTACGTTTCGAGCGTCCGGGGGGGGATACTGCTTCGATCGATCCCCTCGGAATACGAAACAGCGTGCCACTTACCGCACGCTCGAATGCTCCGCTACATGCCGTCTTCTAACGTGTATCGTGAACGTGTAACGAGCACGATAACAGAAAGCTACTTGGACTGCGACCGTACGATACGAAAATCGTATTATTCCCGAGAAATTCGACTTTATCCGTCAAATGGCGAGCTTTCGATCGCATGAATCGTCTTACGAGTATTTTTCTGTATTTTCTTCGCTGAGACGAAACAAGGTAACTGTTACGTTTGTGCAATCAGTCGCTAAAGTCTACGTACGTACATTGTTGACCAAAAATACGCGAAACATTTTTGTGAAATTTACGTACATAATGTCGTCTGCGGTGTATCAAATTGAATGAATTGATTACTCGGAAAAACGAATGTCTATTTGACGCGTTTCACTATTTATCTTATTTGGTTGTTGATTGATAGATCCATCATAATCCAGTAAATTTTAACTCTTGCTTTTCTCGTTTAAATGTTTGAAAATCAGCAGATGCACCTGGCTGTACCTGTTGTATTTTTATTGAGAAAAAAATAAAAGCTGTTCAAACCTCAAACAAGATACGTATATTGGCTCTTGGTAACGTTTCGATTATACAATCCATTTCGCATGGAGAACGCATTCGACAGATAGAAACGAGGTGTCGATATTCGTAAGTAAATGGATTGCGCTAATTTGTATTTTATTCGGACAACGTGGTATTTTGCCACAATATTTTGTACGTTTCAGAACACTTTAACAAATGTTATCTTACTGATAACAATAAAGCAATAAACAGGTTATACTGTCTGTCGATTTTAATTCTGAAAAATTGAAAAATTTTTATTTTCATTTATTTTATATGGACAAACTACCATGCTGGGATGAACAGTTAGAAGAATTGTAGCAATGAAAATGATTTTAAATGTATTTGAAACTATTCCATCCAAACTATTCAACTTCAAATTTTTGACATGTTATTCCTACAAAAATTATTTAATCCTTCTGATAATTCGTTGAGTTTTTATGAATGTATAAAGTTAATTATACTTCTCGGTGAAAAGAATAACCATTTATTATGGCCTGCGTCTCTACGTATGAAATTTAAAAGAAATTCTTCTTGTACTCTAATTAATAAAAATGCAAATGAAAATTTTTAATGCAACTAGCCGTATTATTCTTTGTTTCCACAAAGTTTCGAATTGTAACATTTTCTCGTTACAAGAATATGTTTCTGCCTGTTTCAACGATATTTTCTTGATTACAAATATTAAAATTCTCGACAATTTAGAACGCCGTTCTAAAAATCGTTTCGTGAAATTTATTAACTCCGTCTCGTTATTATCGATTGCGAACGAGTCTTCGTAGTTTGCCAACTTCGCCGAAGTGAAAGATATTAATGAAGCTAGAAATCGATTCGGTGTTAATTAACAAACCAACGTCGTGACGTTGCTTAAAGTGTAGAAGAATCTAATGATAATTCAATTTCTAAAACGTATTTTAGAAAAGATATAAAAGATATAAAGCGACTCGAAAAAGTGAGATCAAATTTTCAACGAAATTGCTAGAACTATTAATTATTAATTATAAATATTTATTATTAAATAATAAATTAAATAATTAATTATTAATTATTAACTTTATAAATATAAATTAGCTTTGTTAAAATGTATACCACAAAATGATCCCAAGAGAAAAGATCGCTTGTACTTGACCCGTTGAATAAAAATTAAAACTATATCGGACTCGTTATGCTTTTGAAATTGAAGATCAGAGCAAATGCGTGCAAATTTGGCGCAAAGTTACGCAAATTGAGATCTACGTGTTCGGTGAAATTCTTAAATCCAGTAAACTCCTCGAGATATCTAAATGCGCACCGTGCCAGAGACGACGAGAAGTTAACGGAATATAAAATTTCTTTCTTGATCGATTTTGACTAAAGCACAATACCTGTTAAAAGTTTATGGCCGTGTAACTAGAGCAAACAGGCAGAGAAACTGTCTCGAGGAAAGTGGAATTTTCTTCCATTTCTCACGTACTAGTTCCTCTGATTAATCGCGTTTAATCGTTTCAATTTATATGCTAATAAACTGGGTAGTAGTTTGGGGGAATTATTAAAACGCAGAAACGAAACGATGACGTGCCATTCGATGTTTTTGTGATATTACGTATGAAACGATTACACTTGAATTTATTCTAGCTAAGGAAAACATAAAATATTTTTTTTTCGACACGAAAATGATACATCATGAATAATTATTAAAAGTTGGATGTTTTTAATTTGTGCTTTTATTACGTTCCTGCACGCGCAATGCACTGTTTTGATAAACTTAAAAAAAGGCAGGAGCGCGAGAGATCTTGAAATACAAACGAAATCATTTTTGCCGATTTTTATGCAAATTCATATTTAGAAAATACAAACTACCAGACCTCGGTAGAGAACTGTCTTACGTGACAAACATTATACAATACAAGGCACTTTGAGTATCTTTTCATATTACGAGCATTCTGTGCAAACTTGCAAATGCACAAAAATCCTTTGCTCGTTCTTTCCACGAAGGTGGTCAGTTAAAAAAAATCGTAGAACACGAGAGAATGAATTAAAAAAAAAAAAAAAAGAAACGAACTGAGTCCATACTCGTCCGCAACTATTTCATCAAAATTCCGCTTTCACCGAGGCGTGAGGTCACTCTCGCGTATATTTAATCGCGTTTTATTGTAGTTCCTCTCCCTCTCCCAATGTAGTCATCGTCGTGTAGCATTCTCATTTCTCTCGTTTTTCCGCCATTGCGCGCACAATATCGCGCGGGCTATGACTTATGGAAGAGGGCAAGAAAGAAAAGACGTCATCGTGGCGCACTTTATAATTCATTCCCGTGCTCGTTAACCTAGCTAGAACTAGGTAGGAGGTGGTTGCTACGCAGCCCCGCGACTATAAGCGCAGGCCACCATGGCCACTTTTGTTCGTTTACGAACAAAGCTGCTTGGCGAAACGTTCTCTCGCTTGATCGCGAAAGAAGGGATCTGGAATTCAGCGTTGCCACGCACGAGAGAGAGAGAGAGAGAGAGAGAAGTTTCAAGGTGCCCTCTCTACGATCAATCGTTGCCCCTTTGTCAGCTGTAATGCTCATAACGTTGACAATGACGATCCTGTCTTCCTGTCGTGTCTCGTCGACCGACAGCGATCGAATCAATTTTGATTACAATTATGAGACACTTCACACGTGCTAATGAGAATCTTGAATGAAGGGACTAGGCTTCATTTCCACTACATTCCGAAGTCTCGCGTATCATTCAGAGTTTTCTGTATTTTAATTTTCAAACCTTGTTCTACGAGTAAGAATAAAATTAAAACACCCCAAACAAGATTGAATATTGTTATCTCACTGTCTTTAGATTTCTACTTGTTGAAAATTCTGAAAGTAAAAGTATACAATACGGAAATATCTAGATTGGTCAGCAAGATGAATTAATTACCGAGGATCGAAATCACGCGTGAGAAAATTTGACATGAAATCCACATGAAATTCGGTCCACGATAAATTTGATATCAACTTTACATTGGACAAAGGAAGATGTGCACATATTCCGAATTTTTTTAACTTTTTTGTGCACTTTTTTATACTTTGATGCTACGTGATATTTCACGTATCTTATTTTCACGTGTAGAACACACTGGCAAAGTTTCGAGCTTTGAAGTAAAGCAAGTAAATTTTCGTTCATCGCAGATTGCCGTGTGCAAACATTATTCGAAGCGGTGGTAATCGTCGCTGCGTTAAAAGTGCGAAATATTCGCATACGTTTGTGACAACGAGAAACCTGAATTTCTATCTAATTATTCCGTAAATTATTCTGCAAAAGAATACCAATCCCAGAGCGACCTGTTTACCAAACGGCGACGTTTGCAATGTCATAACCAGACTGCGGGTTTTTACGCGAACAGGTGCACATTTTTATGCGAAATCGGTGATAAAATAAAATCTATTTTTACTTTTGCCATTAACTGTTCGTTTTTCTTTCCACGCGTTTTGCCTACGCTATTATCATTCTACGTACGTAAATGCGGTAATATAAAGTAATATATAATATAAAATATATAGGAGCGTAGGTAACAATACGAAACAATTGTCATGTTCTGTATTGTGTCACAATTGCCATTATTCATATACTTTATTATTTTATTTATGTTTGTTACTATTACTTACATCGCTACTATGCTTATTAAATTTTGATAAATTCAATGCAACGAATATTTCATTTTACTTATCATCTTATTTTTTTTTTTTCATCTTTTTTATCGTTATTCATTAATCATAGCTTGTCCCGGTTACGTTGACGACACCCTGCATTTTTGCATAAATTCTTCCGTCACATTTTCGTGCTTGGTACGTTTTATCTCCTTACACTGACGCATTTGAAATCGCGAAAGTTCATCTTATGTTATATTTGTAATATAATATAAAATATAATATTACTGATATTTCATTTCGCCCCGTCGTTCTTTTTATCCATTTTTTTTTTTTTTTTTTTTATCGTCAAACCATTTCAAGGAAACACATTTCACTCCGGTTATATAGGACACCCCGCATTTCTGCACAAGTTCTTACGTCACATTTTCATCTGACACGCTTCGTTTGCACACGTTGATACGACAATTTCTCAACATTGAATTAAAACGCGTTCGCGTTCAATGATATCGCGGGCTGATTGCCGTTTTCGTCGGGAAAAGAAAGCACAAAGCATCCTCAACTTTTAAACAAAAGTTTCACTGACAGCGGCAGAAGCGAAAAGCTGTTTTGGAATTATGTTTAATCGCCGGGGTAACGATCCCTGATAAAACGGCCGGCCGTTTTTCTCGTTTAATATCACCTTTGGAGAAGCGATTCGCATTAGCGGGACTTGCGAGTCGCTATTTCATGCTTCGCTCTCTTAATTACACCGCGTGAATCATTCACAAAGAAACGTTCGTACCTCGCTAACCCGTCGCAACTGTAGCGTTGGCATTTCGAGATGTTCGGCCGGCACACGCGCGCACGGGATCGCACGAATTACAAATTTATCGCGTTTATCAATTATTCGTACTCGATGACGGCGATACATCGGCAGGGGCGCATCAAACGCATCGCGATGCATTACGTCTCGCGATCGTAAAATAAAATAACGAAACGAAATACGGCAGAACTTCTCACATCGGAATCCCCATTATCCGAGCATTCGCTTGTGCGAAGAGAATATTTGTTAGAGCTCCATTTATTTGAACCAAATTTTTATTATTAAATGAACCGTGTGATACTTTATTAAACGAACCTGAAATCCTATTACGCGAGCGAAAAATCGTCAATAGAGGGAAATATGAATGTACTTCTATTATATGGGATGTATTACATAGTATTGATGATACAATTGAGAAAGAAAGGGCTGGTATCACATAAAGAAATAAATCGAGAGTAAAGAATAAATTTTGTCCCTTGAAAAAGTTCCATTTTCAAGAAAATCGAGTTTGAAAATTGTTCCCGAATTTAATGTTAATCCCGACTTGGCTAGGAAATTGTTCTATTTGTTTGAAGACAAGTCAAATTTGTTGAATGCGATTTTTTTCACAAAACGTGTCGTTCTTGAAGACACTCAGCCGAGTACATATCTATTAGGCCGATGTTTAATTAAAAATATACTTCAAACTCTGTTTTCTTGGGAACGAGGCCGCAGACGGAAAAAATTTTATTACACATTTTTCACTTATTTCTATCAATTCAGGTGTTTGATAAATTTTCAAACTCGATTTCCTCAAGAATGACGAGTCAAATGAAAATGTTATTCTTTAGTTTTGTTATATTTTTTCACGTAGAATCATTACCTTTTCGTATTTCCACTAATGAAATTGTACGTTCCTCTAATAAATGTATGTTCTCCAGCAAGTTCATATAAGCAGAGTACTGTGATAAATATCTTTTTTTTTTTTTTTTTGATAATTTATCTTTATATATATCGTTATTACATATTATTACATTACACGTATTTATGTTCTGTATTCGGTGCAAGAAAAATAATAAAAAATGCGCTCTTTGACATTTCATGATACGCATCTTGTTTCATCAAGTAAAAATGTTTATCTTTGCAAGAAAACGAATGAAAATGTATTTGCCAGTTTGCGACAATTTTTATGCAATTACAGGAATTTCGAAAACAAGAACGCAGATAATGCACGTAATATGCAAAATACGCGAAGCAGATAAAACAATTTTTTACTCGGTTTGCATTTTTTAAATTATCTCCACAAAGACATGAATTTGCATAAATATACTCAGTCTACCAACTGCACTACGTACTTGTTTCATTTAATTTATATATTTTAATTTATATTTTGTAATTTTTAATTTTTATATAGATTATTTTTAAATTTATCGTTAAAATTTGAATCATTTGAATATTTTTTTAAATATAAACTATCCGCTATTTATTTGAAGTATGAAGATACGCACAGAAATGCTATCGGAATAATGTCGTGAAAAACATTTTAGTGCTATTTTTCCTTCCGTTACAACTAAACGTGGTAAAAATATAGAGAAATAATTCGTTAAGTTCATTAAAAACGGAGAAAGTTTCAACGTGGTAACTTTAATGGAGAATGATCAATAATAGTGACATATTCTCAATAATATAGTACACGTTCGTGAATCTAGGACACTGTCTTTACCGGTATAAATACACCCTTTGAGCACAATTCGGTGAACTGTGAAACCGTTCGTGCCTTCTTACCTGCAATTTCCAGATGATGCCGATTTATAATTAACGCGGGCACAACCTCGAAGTAATATTATAACGGCGAACGTTCAATTCGTTGCAATAAAAAGGTTTCCGCATAGTTTCGTAGCAATGTAAAACCAATTTCCGGCGTCTTGGTGGTATAAACTTATATTAACGAAAAGCGCGGAATCATTTGCATTCCGAAGGGAGCCACGAGCTGAGGGAATTCGAGAAGAGAAACACTGGTTCCACCCTCGCGTAACACCGATCCCTTTAAACATTCAACGAAAAGTTTTTCGATAAGGAAGCCCCCAGAATATTCCGAAAACGTGACGAATGACTGTTGAAACCAAGTATTATTCCGTCGTTTGGCTCGGAGACGATGATTGAAATATTATATTATAGTACTATAATAAGATAATTGATATTATATATAATAAGATAATATAATTATAATAACAAGTATTATAGTATTATAATAAGAACGAATGAATAGGAATTTTCAAACGTTTAAAATTGTATTATACATTTTGGGGAATAGTGAGAGATTCGAATAACAATATTAATTTAAATCTTGGTAGAACTTTTACCTATTACATTTATGATTAGAAAACGATTAGTATGATTATTGGTAAATCTGAAAATGTAGAGATACAAAATATTTATTGCAACCATATACGTGATAAAGAATTGACATGTAGCATCTTCAATAGTTATCTTCAATAAATAATAAAAATAGTCCCATTGAACATCACTAATATAGTGGATAAATTATAAATTATTAGTTATTGATATAATGGATAACTGTGTAAACACTTTTCTGGTTTCTACAAAATATACTTCTATGTATTTTCAGACTTGTTTCAAACTCCACGTAACGATGACAATTCAGATTACTATAGGAATACTAAGACGTCAAAATGTTTTGTATAATATACGCAATGCATTCGTAATACAATACTTTGATAAATACTCGAACATTTTCACGAGCAGCTATGTATATTCCGATTGAAAACGACTTTAAAGTCATATATATATATAAATAAAAATGAACTTGACATTTGAAAGCGCAACATCTTGTTCGCACGAGAGTCGATCTACGCGGATGTTGATGAAAATCTCGCGTTAAATTTTCCACCCGTAGCGACTCGACGCGCTCGAATTTGCTCGTTCGCTTTGAACTTCTTAGTCACAAGAAGCCCGTCCGTGCGTTCATCCGATAAAACGGTGGCGAGAATAAATAAAACAAATCAGCGTTATTTCCGCCTAGCTCGGATCGTAATCACTATTGATATACGAGCTTTGCACACGACGAACAACTGCGCGTCCAACTTCGCCAGACTCGTGAATCGTGCAACCGCGTCCTACAATGGATCGAAAAACTATTGGCGCGCCTGGTGCCCTTGCAATATTCGAAAAACCCTTCAAGGATTTTATTTAAAAACTAATTGCACTGCACTACATAGTAAAAATTCCATCGAGCGCTCCAAAAATTTTTTTACGTTCCTTTTAAAGCTTAGAACAGTAAAGAAAAAAGAAAAATCGAGCATGGACACGACGGAGGGTAAAGAAATAATTTAAAAAATGGAAAAGAGGAGAGAACCAAATTCCGCGCTGCCACGCATTGAGCAAAGCGTTTCGCGAACGTGTCACCTGCGTTTTGTCACATCCGTCAAATAATGAATTTGTACGTGTTTCGAGGGGTGTATCCGACACGTGGACAAAGCAGAAAAACTTTCAGATTGACTTTGTCGCGTTCGTAGACTGAAAACGGCGAGATTTAATAGACACGGCTGGGTCTCTTCGTATCCGAGTAACTTTCACACACGTTTATTTTTTAAACACGTTTTAGTTTGCGTATTTACTTTCTTAAACGAGATGCAAGATGTGAGAAAATATGAAAAAAAAAGCGTAAGCGACTTGTAACAAGGTTTTACACTGATTGTGGATATTTAACGTTTGATGATGGTACACAGTAGTTAAAATCGTTCAGTACTGAACTGTTGGATTCTTCTTCCCGTAAATTTTAGCAAATTATTTTTTCATACAAATTTTTCTAATTTGTCTGGAAAAATTCTACACTTCTGTTAATGAAACTGTTAGGTGCAGGTAGTTTGTCATTTTAGTGACAAAAGTCAGTTTCTAGGAAAGTATCTCTAAGCATTCGATAGTAAAATTGTTTTATATAATAATATATAAAATAATACAATAATAACAATAATAGGTATCTCTTCTGTATTCGAATTATGGGGTACTATAATATAGTACTAAAAAATTCTGGTCTCAGCAGTGACTCATTAGAGCTCCACCGTTTTGTCTGAAGATTCTATTCTCTTTCCTTTTAATTCACCATGATAAATTTATTCTGATATTTTAAACATTTATTTCAACATTTCAATAAATTATTTTAATTATTTTAATAATAAATTTGAGTACTTGAATATTCTATACGTAAATCGTATTGCATTCGGATTCGTTAATGTTCGGCTTGTATGTATCTCGCGGAGAGTACGAGTCAGTTGAACGTTGACTTGCAAAATTTGTTGAAACTCCGTGAATTTCGCAAACGTTTGGAATTCAGAGGACACGTGCCGAAAAGAATGTAGCAATTTTTCAACGATAGCAACGATGTCTTTATAGTAAGACAAGGTGATTTCCTACTTTGCAATTGGTTTTTATATACGGCGCGTATAAAAAAATTCGATCAGCAACAAACGCGTTGAAGGATTATCACGGAGATTTCTCACCATGAATATTTCTCTTGATCGGATTAAGTCGCGTAATTATGCCGACGCTCTAAGCGAGTCAGCGGATAAGGTACATGGGAACTGAAATTTCCGACGGTTCTCGTGGAATTAAACGGGTAATTAATTCCCGGGCTCTGTGTTGCCCGATGGACGCGACAAGTTGCGCGAATCACGATCTTCTTACAGAATTAATTCCAATACCTCGCTCAAAGTCGAAGTGCCAACTATAAAAAGCTACGACCTCGTTTTTCTCTTTCTTTTTTTTTTTTCCCTTTTTTAATTACGACGGTATCGTAAAGTTTGTTATTAAAATACATCCATCTTCGTGTCTGATCTTACACGTGTCTATAATTTTAAATTCGTTCTTCGCTCGATCGACTCGACTCGATTAAATATCTGGCCAAGAAAAACTGACGTAACATGTCAGTTTATCGGTAAATTGCTATCATCCTGCTGCATTTTTATTTGAAAAATGGAAGAATCTGTTTCGCTAACTACAAAGTTACGTAACGCGCAAAACTTCGTACATTTTTCCATATTACGTCAGCAAATTTTTGCAATGTATTATAATTTAATGCAACATGTATTTTGAAATCTCGCACGAAAAGCGTTAAAATTCGCCGCGTCATTTATAAGAAGACAAGGAAAATTGTCCCCACCGACAGAAGAAGATTTAACGGAACAACAGAGATCCTTTCAAACACGATCCACTCTCATCTTTTAATCATAGAGCTCCTTTATCATTTTTCTTCGTGAATACTTAATCGTCGCTATCTATTTTTTTTTTTTTTCTTACTTTATTCATCCCTCTCCCTCTCTTTCTTTTTCTCTCAGCTCTTGGTGACTTTTTTTTATCGTACTGCAAGACACCACCGACGCTACCGAGTTAGCGAACGCCCGCAGCGCAAAATTCCAGCGCCGAGTTCCATCGATATTCCCGTGAGTAATTTTCTGAAAGGACAAAAGTGGTGTGCTACGCCGGTGAACATCTTCGTCATTTCCGGGACGGTTATACAAAGCCGCGTGTATCGATCAGGCCATCAGGTCTCTCCTGTCTTTTGCCGGTGGGAGGGTTGGGGGAAAACACGCCTAGCTGCATATGCATGCACGCTGCCGCCGAGGATCGAAAATCGATCCGACCTGTCCGGTCTTAATGAAACACGACACGACGTATTAAACGTCTTACGGCGAGCGTGTGCCGGAATCGGAGTGCCGGCGGTATTATCGCGATTCGATAAAGAGTACGCGATAAAATTTAACGGTGGACGTTGCAGTGCGATGGAGTCGTACAGTGGAAAAAAAGGGAGAGAAACAGAAAGAATGTGTAATAAAATAATTACTGTTATCTTTGATTTTGAACAATCAAAAGACGTCCGTTTATTTCGCGTAATTCGCGTTTATTCAATTTTTGTGTTGATTCTCTGTAGAGTTTTCTGTCTTTCTAAAATGACATGAGACAGTGTGAATAGTGACGGAAGAGTAATTGAAGTTGAATAAACTAAAGGATATAAAATTAATTTTACAAAATTTTCTTGCAAATATTGTGGAAGGCAGAGAAGTAGAAAAAAGAGGGAAAAAGAAGAAATTTTGAGAAAATGAAAAAAACATTTATTTCACGTAATTCGATAGTATTCTGTTGCTATCAAATGATGATAGAAAAATTCCTTATCATTTTGAAATGACATTGATGACGAATGATTAAAATAGAACAAACTGAAAGCCGAAAAGCAAAATTAATTTTACAACATTTTGGCGCAAACATTTTGCGCAGAAATTATTACACAGTGGAAATGAGAGAAAGGAAAAAGTAGAAAAAGGAAAGAGCTGTTTTGCCGCATATTAAATATTTCAAAAGAAATTACCATGTGAGGAAAATGCTAATTGAACGCAGAAGAAGGACTCAAAAAAAGAGGAATTTTATGAAAATTTCTGCACGCAGTCGTTACAGAGGAATTATTATACGATGGAAAAAAAGAAAGAAAAAAAGAGAAAAAGCAAGAAAGAGAAAGAAATATTTCAATTTGATTTTTATGTTTCTATATTAGAAAATCTTTCACTCCACGGTAGACGCAATAATTGAAACAGGAAGAAAAATTAAAGGCCAAAAAATAGAAGAAGGAAGACAAATGATATCTCGTTGAACCCATTTTAGCAAGTCCATGAACTAATCACCTAGTGGGTTCAATTAGATTAAAGATTATCTTGGTTCATCCTTGCGATTGCGCGAAATCCAATTTAATGTAAATGCATTCAACACGAAATCCAATTAGAAGACGCACACCAAGTAGGCGAAAAGTAAGCCTCGTACTTGAAATATCTAACAATGATATGGATTATGCTGCTACAATTTCAAGTATAGAGAGTGTACAATTTCGAGTGTAAATATATTCGCGTGAATTTAAATTTCGAATCAAAGAATATTTTTAATTCTGATGATAATTTCGTTGAAACTCCAACAAATATTGCGCTTATTTTACAAAAAGGAATACTGATAACGAAAATAAAAATACTACATGCGACGATGCGACGATTCGAATAATTATTCTGAAAACAAAGAAGTGGAACTAAAAATTACGAGAAAATTACGGGAACGTTGACGATTTTTCAAGGAATATTTTCAAGGAATATTCGACGTAATATTTTTAATTTTAAAGATAACTTCGCCAGAACTGCGACGAGTATGCTTATTTTACGAAAACACATTGATCGCTGAAGATTCGCGTAATTTTAATAATAAACGTCAAAATAAAAATAAAAATTAGAATAATTGTTCAAATTGGAATAAAAATAAAAAGAACAGGAAAACGTAACTTTCCAAATGTTATAAAATAATTTATGCACGCCATATCTTTATAATAAAACGACAATCTGCCGTTTTACAGAATGAAATAATTCTGGAACTTTTCCAGTACCGAACGATTAAAATAAAGAAATGAGAGTAAAAAAAAATTAGATTCGTCAATTTTTGTAATAAAGCAAGTTATTGTTAGTGATCTCCTGTATCACAGAATAAAATAATTCTATAATAGTTCTAGAATTATTCGCTACGCGTTTCTTGTTTCGCGTAAAGCCGCGCGACTCCATTTCGGACGGAGGAATATATTACACACTGTGTTCTCGTTTTCCCCTGTCAAAGGGCAAGAATTATGTCAGACGTTGTCGAGGAAGGAACGAAACGTCGAGGTGAAAATTCAGCTCGCGCCGCCTTCGAGGTGTTTAAGCTAACTTGCATCGCGCGACACAACGGACGCGACGATAAACTTTTGCGAAAGAACAGCGGGGAACAGTGTCACGTTCGGGTGTTCCTCGCTTTTTCGGCCTCTTTCTTGCGTTCCCAGCGCAATGTCACTGACAGTCACATCGCGTTCGTGTCGTAAACTTACGATTCTACTACCGAATAAGTGCATTTAACATTTCAGAGATCGTGTAAATATTACAGATTTTTGTGCAAACCAATTTTTTGCCGCTCGAAAGTATATTTATGAAATTTGCGACGTACATTGTCGCTGTTAAACCGAACAATTTATTCAATATTTATACCGATGAAAAATTAATTAACAACTTAACAGCGCGATGGCTTTTATTAAATATGAAGTTATAATATATTATAATAATATTATAATATGAAATATTGTTAAATATGAAGATCGTTCTTTCACGATATGGGGATCTTTTTGGCAATATGAGATTTAACAAAAACAAATGGTATTTTGAGAAAAGAAGCATATCATGATTTATAAGTAGAAGCAATGCGATGGATACACATGGATGAAAAGAAAATATTATTATTTTTTATTATTACTGGTTAAATGTTTAACGAATCATCGAAGGAATATATTCTCAATATGGTATATAAACCGGAATATGTAAAATTTATTCAAATTAATTAAAGATTTTGTATCTTTAATTATAATTTAATAAATTTTAATAAGTTTATATATTTAAAGTTTCTATAAGAATTAAGAAAGAGTTGAGACGTGCGTGCCAATGTCACTTTCAAATGGCGGTGTATGCACCTAATGAAATTTAGACAGAGTAACCTATTAAAAAGTTATTTACTAGAGGTTTGTTCTAGACCTTGTTTTTTGAATTAACTTGCTAAAATTATCCTTCAATTTCGTCTCCCAAAGTACGTCTATAACCTCAGGTACCTAATAATAAACGCTGTCGTCTTTGGACACGAGCGAAATTTCCATCCTAAAATAACACGAAAAGTAAATACAAATGCTCCCTTCTCGATTCCAAAGAACAAGAAATTTCAATCGACTAGGCTGAAATTCAAGATATACGTTGTACACTCGTTTTAAAAGTTTTCGAGAAAAGAGACTACTCTCGCTTTCCCACTCGTTACGCGATATCAAGACATCTTCAGAAAAAAAATAAACTCACGGCTACCAAGGTAGAGACTTTGCGCGAAAATGAGATCAAGTGGATCATTATACGATCGTTTCTTGTATCAGTTCAAATCATCGGTAGAGCTGGACACGCTCGTCGCTGCAACTTCTGGTTACAAAGGGTTGACGGAACGAAACGGAAGCACCTTACCCCGCAATTTTCCCAAAGCAACATCGAAGTGCCAAAAACAACCGCGCGACTCGAGGGCGAAGTTAGACAAGTGCACTTCTACGAACTTTTCTAATTATTTTTTCGCGCTCACGTCACCCCCTACGGTCGTGCCCCTATTCCGCCGAGTACATAAAACCTCCTGAAGTGCTATAGCTGTTCTCGGTCAGGGTAGTACGCGTAGTCGAGGTACGTTTCACGGTCCAACAACTGGCAGATCAATTTGTCAATTCGTCGAGAAGAGATTCGGATCTTTCGCGGCGATAAAATTTATCGGTCGAACGGAGACACAGTCCGGATCGAAATGATAATGCGCTTCTGGATTTTTTGCATTTAAAAGCGATAATGTGACGAAGCGGATCTGTGAGAAACGTCGTACGATCGAGTCGTTGCTATTTATTATTATTATTTTTTTGTTAAATTATTATTATTATTATTTTAATAATAATTTTAAGTAAATTATTTTTTGTTAAAAAATATTTAAGCCACGATTACGCTAACCCGATTTTTCTCCTTTTCTCTACCGGTTTCAGCTGTTAGAAGCACTGATTTAAGAAGCGATTTACGCACCACGCGGCGAATTTGGAAAAGAACGTTACCGGTAATAATTTCATGTCAAACGCAGGCGTCCGATGCTGTAACATATTCGTGTCGCTGCGAGCCATGCGGTTACGGTTCGCGTGGTGTTTTCTCAGAGTTAACGACGCAAATCAAAATTCGCCGGTTCTTATTATATAATTCTCGACGATATTATATATACAGGCGGACATCTGAAAATTACCTTACTTTACATCTTTCAGAGTTCTTGAGTAAATTCTAGTTAATTCCCAACTTTCGCCATTTTGCATTTTCTTGCAATAAATTTTTATAGACTTATCATCAGCATAGACGAAGATCTTCTTTTCTTAGTTTGCATTTCAGAATTCTTGAATTAATTCTAATTGTAATTCCTGACTTTAGTCGCTCTGCATCTTCTCACAATAAATTTTTGTAATTTTCTTACAAAAATTTGTAAAATATGTACAAACGTTAGAATAATTACGTGTCTTGTTATGTGTTAATCGTAAAATGAAGTTTCAAAATGTTCAAAAACTCGTTTCGACTGCTTGGATTGAAAATTTTTATTTTTTTGTCGAGTATCGCGGTATTAATCGTATCAAAAAAATATTAAATTTCGCGTCACTTAACAGTACTTTCGTGTGGCTATGAAAATTTGATACCGAAACGCAGATATACTTTTTGTAACCATCATGTAAATTGAAATTCACCGTCAGAGAAGGAATATTTATTCAGAGAAATACATCATACCTCGAAACATCGATTACTTGGACAAAAATAAAACTGCAGTTTTAATTTACTTAATTCGAGTAAGCTCGGATCCGGCGCCTTGAACGCCAATTATACCACATGTACTTTTGAAACTCCCACGCCCCCCCATCCTACTGTAATTTGCTCATTGCTTTCGTGCGCCAAATTAAATTGAATTACCGTTATGAACTTTTATTCATCGTGCGTCAATTTACGAAAAAAAAAGAGAGAGAGAAATAGAAAAACTTAGATGTTTCGTTTAAAAAATTCAAGACGACCCAGTTATATTACTGCAGGCATTTCCTCGTAGAAATCGCATTAATTTGTGCGTCGTTTAGTTTCTGCACAAAACATTTTTCCCACCTCGACAAAGTTATTCGAACGCGACGAAACGTATGATTCGTCCTATGTAAAACTTCACCTGTACATGATCACTATATATGCACTCTCTTTCTTCTTTTTACACAGATATGTATTATTTTTTACGACCCATCCCAGACACTTTTCCCACGAACTATCAATTTCCACTTTCACCATTATTCCCACCGATCGATAACCTCCATCTGGCTTCCATTGAGGTTCCATTTGGAAAATCCCAGTCAAATCTCGTTGCAAACGAAATTGGTAACTAAAAACGCAAAAGCGAATGTTGTTTATTTCGCTTTTCTTTTCAGCTTACTTCGTTTAATCTTAAACTTCTTGCGCCAATTTGCTTTTTCTTTTAAGTCTGACTTCAGTTTATTTTTATTTTCATCTTTTCACGAAAATTACGTAGACTCTACGAATAGATAGAGAAACGGAACTTTATTTTATATCAGTACTATATTTTTGGATAAAATTTATAGATTATTTTTATATTTGTGCTAATTACGCAATTCCAGATTTCCCATAAATGCGTAAAAATCCGCAGCCACGGATTTTAAGACCGATTTTAGCGTCTGAATCCAGGGTATATTCATTCTGCAATAAGTAGAATGGTTAATTATCTAAATTAAAACAGGCACTTGTAAATCAGGCACTGCAATTCCGAAGCTCTAGATTTTAAATTGTGGGGGAGAATCGAAGAACAGGGTGCGCTGGTAACGCGAAGTCGTACGTGTACAATATTTTCAGATGTAGGTATCGTTTTCTTTCGCAACGTCAGCCACGGGGATTACTCTACATTCCGCGTTTCTCTTTGTGTTGCACGGAGGGATTCGCGATATTTCTTCTACACGCGAGTTTGCTCTCGATAAACGTTTACCGGAAACATCTGCGCGTTACTGAGAGAAAAGGTAAAACGGACGTGCTCCGAGAGAATTAGACGCAACGAAAAGGAACGTTCACGTTTCGAAAACAAGTATACAATGACATCCAAACTTCAGTGGAGAAAAACAACTTCTTTGAGTACATGAACACTTCATTCGTGATATTATCATTGCTTATTACGCGTGAGAATCGACTTCTGGATTTTTGTGCAAATTCAACAATTTGAAAAAATAGAAACTATTTCTATGTTATATATATCTTGTACAATTTCATACTTAAACGTATAAAAATCTGCTACAAACTTTTCAGCGAGAGTGTATCTGCATTTCAATGGAAATCGTAGAAAAAGATTTCCGTCGTGTATAATTGATGCGATTAATGAATTCGTAATTCAAAAAATGAGAATGTTAAAAACTAGGATAGGTCTGTGTTGGAAATACGGATAAAAATTTAGGGCAATAACAAGCTTGGAGGAAAAATAAAATCATTAATATATCGCTAAAATATTTGTAAAGTATTGGCGCTAATATTAATTCATGAGTTCTTTGTAGCTGGTAGTATTAAAAATTCTCCGATTAATTAATATCAAAGAAGAACGTTGTAGGTTCTATTTCTTGTTTCTTTCAAAAATTCACTATTCACGAATAATAATGAAATTCAATGGTAAAATCGTCATCTTTGATAGAGAGTGTCTTTTTGTTCTACTGAAATATTTCGTGAAATGTTTGAGAGACCTGAAGGTAAAAATATTACACGGAGAGTTATAATTAACGTATCGATGTCAAAGTCATTTTGGAATATTTTTGTAACAGAGCTTAGTATTTATCGTAATTTACTTTACGAATTCTACGTAATCATAATTGAAACAGTGAGAACTGCGTTGCAAATTGAAACGTTGTGCTCTTTTTTTTCCTGCGTTAAGAATTCACTGTTCGCGGATAATAGCGCGGTAGTAAATTGTCATCAAGGAAGGAGTACGAGGCGGTGAGTTTCATTAGGTGCAGGCACCACCGATCGTTACAGATCTAATCTCGTCGCAGCACTCCACTCTAAAAAGTGAAAACAAGGTCAGCCAAGGTCTAATATTTTTGGTCCAGAACTGCCAAGCGAATATACGATTTTTACCCGTGTTGGTAGAGCCACTGCACATGTATATCGCCCGAAAGTGGCTCGCACCCTCTTAAACACCTGTGCAAAGTTTAAAAAGAAAAACCGACTTATATGTTTACCTTCCGTTCGCAATATCTTCCTATCTATGTACACAGTTCCCTATCTCCGTTTCATTTTCCAACAAACACGCCCACCTATTTCATTGTAAATTTAACGATAAAATCTAAAAAAATGAAAGATACACAACCTCGTGATCGAGATCGAGATAAGAATGAAAGAAAAATATCTGACACGCGCGAAATTTGTGAAATTATTAAGAGTTTTATTTATATTAATTATTCACGTAGACTGACAACCATTTCAAACGCGTCAAATCATTATTTTCTTTTCTTTTTTTTTTTATTAAATCCTTTATTAAAGCATGTTAGCAGATAGTTTCTTTCATCTTCTTCATTTTGTCATTTATTTTGTTCAACGATCATTTATTTCAGTCATTCTAAAGTATAAAAATATGATCACACCATAATTGACCACTGTGACAATTTTTATTTCAACCACTGCTTGAATCACAATTGATAAACAGTTTCTTCATTTTTCCCATATAACTCGTTTTCACATACACTCGTTCTATCTTGTCCATTCTTAAAATATTTATCATCTTCGGTTAAATGATAAATAATTTCATTTTAACTACACTGAGAGCACAAAATTGACAATTCTCCCTTCCTAATTATTTCTGTTGTTTAACAGTTTTGTATTCATCCTGTTTCAATCACACCGGGATATTTGTGGAAGCGCAGTTTCTCGCGAAAATATTCAACACTCTCGGGGTCGGAGGATTGACCCAAATGCCGAGCGAGGGTTGATTCGTTTTTCTCCATCGAGGAAAGCGCGTTTACAGCGGCGGCGGTGAAGGATCGGTAACGATCGCGCGTAACTGAATAAGCAAACGAACGATCGCCGCGGTCGCGTCCGATAATTAATGCGATCGGAAGCGATTTCGTGATGCTCGATCCCGTTCCGAATCGTTGTCGCGATTTTTATTTGTTCACGAAGGCCGAAGGGCGGAGGTGAGGAACAGGCCGAGTCGAAGAGGATGGGGGCGAAACTCGGTTTCCAGGGGAGGAGAGAAAAAAAAAGACAGACACAGAAGCCGGTGTAAGTCGCTCGTCGCTTCCGTATAGGGGTTAACAAACAACGTAGAACAATGGAAGTGTTCGACTTTGTGGAGCGAACGCGGCTACCTCTGTATGCACACCCTTTAACGAAAATTCCGATAAAATCTCTGTTTAGGTCCTCCTTGTGAAGTGTTTCGAGTGTCCCGGCCGTATTCAATGACGAAAAATACTCGTCGACGCGTTAACTGTCGCTTATAGAAACATTTTATGAACGTGTTTCATAATTGTTACATATGTAAAATGTTGCATAAAATATTTAGTATGATTTAATTATTAGTGTTATTTAACGTACTTTTATGCCGACGATGTTCGTCTTATTCGAATCATTCTAAATGGCGATCGGCGTGTTAAATCACTTTTATTTGAACTTCACACTTTAACAAATGCAACTTCGAAACCCGTTTTTAAAAACGACTCGACTTCCCCAGAAGTTGCCCAATTTTTACGTCAAATTTCCCCGCGAGAAACCACGTGAATTGAATCAATCAGCTACCTAACGTAAATAATTTTCAGTCACGGTTTAAGTGTATAAAAATCACATGCATAAATAATTCAGTCAACGTGCAAAAGATCGTAAAATTAGAACTAAATATTTCAGAATTATTTTCATAATGTCCACTGAAATATAATTTAGGTCACGCAGGAGGGGGCAACGGGATTAAATTAGAGAGAAGGCGTTCGATAATTGAACAACGAACGAAGAAATAAAATTTCATTTCTCGTTTTTGGGCATCGTTTGCCCGATATCCGACTCTCTGCCAACATTTCGTTCGGTTCGTGATTTTTGCTCGAGCTTCAAGGCCGGGCTCCCTCGAATTTTGTCCGAATTCCAAATTTCGCTAGAGCAAGAGTCTGTCCTATTTTTCATGGTTACTCTTTGGAAAATCGGTTCCGATCGCCGGATTCTCAGGTGTGATCGTTCGCTTATCGAATTACACGCGATCGTTATCGATTATTCTCTTCGCAGCTGTAAACGCGCGCGTCAATAGCTGCAGGCTTCTCAATAGGAAAAATGAATTAAAGTCGTGCCTCCGAGCGGAAGGGCGACGGAGTTTCGCTTTCAAGCGCGATTCTCGACGAAATACGGACTCGAATAACGCGTTCAAAGATGTTTTCTCACAAAGAAAACGTTCTCAAATGGTCTTTTTTTTTTTTTTTTTAGAGTGGAAGGAAGGCGCTGCTGAATGTTTTATTCATATTTTCTACGTCTATTTATAGGTGGTTACAATGATCGATTTTTGGTGACATTTTCCGTCGGATATACCCCGCGCGGCGAGTCTTTCAGCGAAATTCCCGCGACTAAATTTCTTTTTATTCTCAGAGTGATGGATAGAACGTGATACCGTGTAACATTTTACTTGGAGAGGAAATGAGAAACGGAGAAAATAATATTTGCACGTTTATGTAAATTGGAATTTTAAATTTCAATTTCTGTACAGACATTGCTTTATCCTTTAACATTGGAATTACCAGAGTGGTCAAAATGACCAATCGTTTTTGTTAAATGTTTTATAGATGTAAAACACTGTCTTTTTGCAATGTTTAAAGTTCTCATAAATACATAAAAATTGTCATAAAAATGGACTCGGAACTTTAATACTGGACAAGATTATTGAAAATGTTGAAAAAAAGTAGACCAAATTTTCAATTTGAGGGAAAACGTAATAAGGACAGGAATTTAAATTGAAACGTACAACAGGAAAATTGTACAAAGTACAAAATCCACTTTTTAAATTATATTTATAAAAATCTGAATTGATCTAGTAATTGGAGCATTTTCACATCGGGAAAGTTGATAGAACATTTCTATCATATTTGTAAAAATGGATTTCGAGTGTTAATCTAGGTGAAATGTTCAATGAATGAAAGTAGCGCAGAAAATATCCTAAGCACTAAAATTGTATATGAAAGAGATTTTTTCAAAAAGAGATCTAGTGTATCTTTGAAACGTAATAATGATCTTTGATATTCGTATCTTTGTTCTTTAAAGAAGTAGATGCGATGTCTCGCTTAATGAAAGTACGAATATTCTTTTCTCGGAGAAGTTCTTCTTAATTTTATGGAGAAGAAGAACTGCATATAGTAATTTTACAAAAACCTTTCCAGCGGAAATTGCGTTCTACGTTCTAAAGTGACATAATTTTTGAAACACACTCTCCATTTTATTTTTAACAGCAGGAAAGCTATCTTTTATCTTTCGTTTATGTAGTTTGAATATGAAAATTTAGAAATACCCTAACTCCGTTGGTAAATTTTTAACACTTTTGTAAAAGTTTTCATTTTGTAAAAATCCACCCTCAAAAGAAATATATCGCTCCTTGGATTCTATTTTTAAAAGTAAAAAGAAAAAATATCCCTACCTAAGTATCTAAAATCTATTCTTAAAAAAAAATATATATATATATATATATATATTTAGTTCCAAGAAACAAAGAAAAGTTCTGAACAGAAAAACGACGTTTCTACCAAGTATTTCTAGAGTCTCTGTATTCTAAAAGAACTATTTCTAATGCCAAGAAATAAAAAGAAAAGCAGAAAAACATCGAACGTTTCTATCAATTATTACTAAAACTTTTAAAAAGAAATATTCTCCTGCTAGCTCCAAAAGACCGAAAAAGAAATTATTTCCGGACAGATTTTTCATTTCCAAATACTTTAATTCTAAAAGAGATAAGGAACAAGAAAAAAGATCTAAATGGAAAATCAAACTATTCTGTATCAACTATTTCCGAAATCGATTCTCCAGAGACAAAAGAAGTATTACCTTGTCTTCCTTCTAGTTTCGCGAGAGTCCTTGATCCATCTCTCAAAAGAAATATATTTCTCTCTTCTTTCTAATTTCAGAAAACAATAGACGAAAAAGGGCGAAACAAACATTCCTACCAACAATTTTTAAAATCTATCTATTTCTCTTAAAGGAAATGTTTCCTTTTCCTTTTTACAAAAAGTCGGACCTCCCTCCATCCCTCGAAAGAACTATCTTTCTCTTTTCCCTCTAGTTTCAGTAAATGAAAGACGGAACAATGAATATTCGTTCCGACTATTTCTAAAATCCATCCCTCAAACGAAAGTTCCAGGAAAAAGAAATATTTCCTTCGCTTCCTCCCAGTTACAAAAAATCGAACCTCCCCCTCGATTAGTTCTAAACTCCATTCCTCAAAAGAGCTATCTTCCTCTTTCCCACCTAATTTCAAAGAACGAAGAACGAAAAGAAAAAAAAAACGAATATTCGTCTCAACTCTTCCTCAAGTCCATCCCTCAAAAAAAGTTCCAAAAAAAGAAAAAAAAAGAGAAAGAAATTCCCTCTTCTAGGTACAAAAAAGCCGAACGTCCCTACACAACCATTTCTCGTCCCACGAGAGAATAATCTTTCTCCATTCCTTCTAATTTCAAGAAACGAAAGACGAAGGTGGAAAGAAAGGAATCCAAAGGGCCAACGAACACCCCTCTTAGCTGTTTCTAAGATTCATTCCTCGAACGAAAGTTCCGAAAAAACAAAGAAAGAAAAAAGAGAAAAGAGAAAAGAAGAGAGAGAGACCAACGTTTTCTGCAAAGAAATACCGTTCCATTTCAACCCTGCCCAGAAACCTTAACCACGCCACAACAATATCTAAGATCTGCTTCAGAGAACGAGGGCTGCTTTCCCCCACCCCTCCGACACTTTTCTATTTTCGCCTGATTTTCAAAAGAAATTAGTCGACCGCGTGGAAATAAGGGCGCGTCGCGTGTCACGACGCCGTAACTAATTTCCCTCCCTTTCGACCTTAACGCCCCTCCTCGTGCGAGAGGGGTTCATGCAAAACTCGCGTTTCGCCGGCCGCGTTTCACCCCTGTAAGATCTAAGAGCTCGTCGTAAACTCGTATAGTGTGCGACTCACCTGACGGCGGTGGGGGGGAGCGCGACGACTTTTTCACCTTCGCGGACGTGAGCTACCTGATTTCGACGTGCGACTGGCGCATTCGAGGTGCCGGCAATTCCTTTTATAACGGCGGCACTTGACGGCCCTGCGCGGAACGCCACGCAGTCTCTGTGAGGCGACCGCAGGAACGTGCCACGTCGCGCGCCCCGCGCATTCACGCCGTGATAAACGGGTGGTAAAGAAGAAATTACCAAACGCGTGGAAAGGTCACTTTTGTTCAAATATCACGCTTTCGCCTATCTGATATTTTATCATCCGTCGTCCTGCCATTTTCGAACCGGGGTTCCGTTTGAGATCATCACTCGCGGATGTGTGTTTGCGCGTTTCGTGTTACATCTGTTTCGAAATTTCGAATGTTTGAAACGGAGAAAGACGAGTTTTTTTTTTTTTTTTTTTGAACTGTTGATTAATTTGTAATTATGGTTGAGACAGTTGTAATTAAATTTATAACAACAGCCAAAATTTCGGAATAATTGGACCGCGGATTTTGATGCGTCTTGAATTAAAAAAGTGGAACTTTGATAGAAATTTGTATTAATGCGTATTGTGATAAATAATCTTATTTTATAATAGATGTTTCATATATTTTTTGCACATTATATATATATACACACCGTGAGTCTTTGCATCTTTCAACGTTCCACGAAATAAAATTAAAATAAAATTAAATTACAGTGGTTTCTCTTGTTTCTTTAATATGTAATGTATTAGTAGATATTTATGGAAATTTTTGCATGCAAATATTTTCATGAAGCTAATTAAGTAATATTTAGATGACGAAACCAAGCTTAAATTTTTTTAATTACGTTCGTAATGTATTTATTTTCAAGTTAAATTTCAAAGCACAAACGTGCACATATCAAAACGAATAAAATCTATTTTAACGATAATAATAACAACATATTTTATATATTAGTAAACTTTGTGGCTCTTTATTCCAATTTACCTACGTTTTAAACAAATACAAGAGACATCGATGCAACAAACATCCGATTTAATTCCCATAATTTCAAACATGATCATCGTTTCACATGATTAAACGTTGTGAAACGTTTTAAATCCCTGATTTTCTTTAAATATTCGGGATTTGGCAGACGTACGCAGACTTGCTGACTTTTGCGATTGACTGTATGTGAATTCGTATCCGACGTGCACTTTGATTACATTCCACACTCGTTTGAAAAGAATTTTTGTGTAGCATTTTTGCATTCCCTTTTATACATAGATATACGTAGGTTATTTGTTTTACGTTCGTCAGTTTGAAATGTCGCTTCAGAAATGTTAGGGGATGATTTTTTTTGTGATTCGAAGTATAGAGATACGTTTATCATGTTTTTCCACGATACACATATGTATCTGATGTGAAGCTATAGCGATATGGGACGATATAATATATGGGATGTTATATAAATCGTTGATTCGGTTTGAACAATCGGGCATGTAATTATTTTACTGTGGCGTGTAATAGATATTTCTCTAAAAATTATTACATTTGGAAAAAATAAATCGAACTTTGTTGATTCATTTGGAGCAATTGAGAATTTAATTGTTTTAGAGTACCACGTAATACGCGACATTTCCTAAAAATTATTGTATTTGAAGAACAAATCGAGTTTTGTCGATTCAATTGAGGCAGTTGAAAACATAGCTGTTTCACAACGGTATGCAACAGACAACAGACCAATTTTTCGAAATATTATGTTTGAGAATTGATGAATTATACTTCATTTATTATACTTAATTTGGAGAATTGGAAGTGTAATATTTTTAGAAAACTACGTAACAAACGATAGGAGATATATTTTAAAGATAATTATACTTGAAAAACCAATCAAATTTTATCGATTCACTGTGAACAATTCACATAATTACACAAACGATACAATATACTTCCTAAGGGCAATGTAATATTTGAAGAATAAATTTTCCAACTTTGTCGACTCAGTTTGAACGATTGAAAATGTAATTACTCTACAATGGCACACAGTGGTATGTGTTGTACGTCAAAATAATGCTATATTGTTTGAAACCAGATTTTACAAGTTCTACGCGACCTACTTTTTATAGAGACAGCGCCTAATCACACCTATTCTGCAACATTCGCAGTTCATAGAGAGAGGCGCGCAAGAAAATTGCACATTGAAGTAAAAAGCTCGTAAAACGAGATAGCAAATAAACTTTCTATGGGTGGTTAACCGAACTCTGAAGTAATTTTTCATGAAACAAAAGAGCACAGGTTTTAAATGTTACATTTTGTTTCTAATAATTTGTCGTGTTACGATATTTTATTATATTCGTCGCATGTAATAATTTTAATTCCTTTTTTGTCGCTTTGACGATAAAAATGATCGAGAATATTATGGAGATTAGATTTTTAATTTACACGACTTTTATAAGTAATTTTCATTTGGATGAAGAGATTTTATATTTGAAAAAAAAAAAAAATAAAAAAGAAATTGAAATAATCGAAGAAATAATGTAGCAATTACAAATTCTTTAACATCGTTCAAGAAATAAGCACAGAGTATATATTTACAGAGAAAAAATGGTGCGAAGTTGCGAATCTAAATTAAAAAGAAGGAAACAATTGTTTCACAGATGTCAGAAAATTTTCCATGTTACGAAATACACACAACTTCTCCTCAAAGTGACAAGAAATATCATTTTCGACAGAATCAACATTTAACAGTGTTAATGGACTTTCTTTCTGGATTATATCAACAATAGCAAACAATAATACGACTTGGTTAAATTAACCAGCGACTAGGGAGCGAAGCTCGCAAATTCACAAGCCACAAAACCTTAGAAATACTACGTAGCTTGCAACTTATACACCGGAAACTGTTAGCCGAAATGCTGTTGGCGACGATGTGGTCGCGTTTAGTTGCTATTTGCCCACTGCATGGAATTTCAGGCAGCCGAGGTGGAGGTGAAATCGATTAATCATTACATGTTCATAAGCTGCCAGCTGTTTCGAATGAAACGCTGAATTTGCAACGACTTATATTCGAAGAATACTTCGGACGAGACAATTGTCGAGATTAGCGCTTAAAAAGAGAAATACCCGCGTTGAAAAATATTCAGTTTGCTAAATAAAAATTAATTCATTATCTTCTGCTATCGATGATAAATAGAAATAAATAAATAAATTAGGTATATTGTGTAAAATAGGGAATGGGAAATTAATTAATTAATAGTAAATAGTAATAGTAAATAGTTTATAAGTATTTTATAAATATATACGTATAAATTATTATTAATAATTATTATCAATTATTTATCGTGTTTAGCAAAGAATAATAAATTAATTGATGGTACAATATATAAATTACAATGTAAATATGTGTAGCATAGAACGATGAATTAATTAGCAAGAAGGTTTTAGAACCTTCGCAAATTCGAGCTGACGAGAGTTGCACGTATTGATAAAATTGCTCGTAATACGCGCATCAAGAAAACACTCGAACCTCTTGTCAAAATAGAGTACAAACGAGAGGATCGATATCCATAAAAACTAAAAATTATTCGAGATATAGGTCAATAGGTCGATCCACTTGGTACAAACATTCGACTAACCAGATTTCCTAGTTGGAAATAAAAGAAAAACTGAGTTGAAAACTAAGTCACGTAACTGAATAAATTTGTTAAAATTAAATGCTACAAGTCGGCTGAATTTTCTCGAGCAAAACCGGACGAACGAGTCTAGAGAGTCCAATTAAAGATGGAATAGCAGCGGATACGTGTTCGAGGACCAACAAGACTCTCGTCGATAAGGCGTATAATTATTTTAAGCTGCGATCTTTCGCGCACCCACGCCGTTTTTCCGAAAAGTCTTCGCACAAATTCTGACGGATTCTTGCCGCCACCTGTTCAAAATTCACGGACGCTCGCTAAGATTATCGAGCTTGTAGCTCCGAGCTGCAGCCGATAAAACAGAGAGAAGAGGGTGAGCTTTCGACGGTGGCCACCACAACAATGGTGGGTACCACAGATGAGGATATGAATAGACCTACCATACAATGTACTTTTTCGGCCCAAAATTGGAGGGTGCATCAGCCCACTTTCCATTTTCGTGTCACATCCTGTCGTACCGATTCAGGCAAATTTTGCACCGCGAAAATCAAAAAATATGGACAGTGTTGCTAGATTTATTTCGAGAATTATTCATTGAATTAAACGTGGTGGAATATCAATGAAGGAACATAACGATTTAAAACAGAGATTGATGAAAATTGAGATGAAAAATTTCGTATATATTTGTCTATTAACATTTATTTAAAAGTATTAAAAAAAATTTATTGAAACTTGATATTTTTATGAACAATATAATCAGATATGACGTTTTTTCTATTTACAAATTTGCAAATTCACAACTTAAATGAATTATCTTTGTCCCGTAAACTCGATTTTATAAAAGTTTGAACATATCAATAAAATATTTCTAGAAATATTATTTGCAATAAAGAAGCACGATATGTATTGTAAATTGTTTCTTGCAAAATTCATCCATTTCAAAATTTCGAACAAATTTATTTTTTTGAACAATACCATATTTTCTTTTTTATATTACAATGTTATTCATTAAGACGAACTCACTGAGCTTTGTGAAATTAAAGATTAATCACTTCCTCGTCGATTTCGACGATCTCTAAATATTTACACGTTAAATATTTGTGATATAAAAATAATATAAATGATATAAATAATATTTATAATTTAAAAATTTTAATTTATTACATATTTAAAAGTCGTGATAAATCCGTAAAACATGAATAGAGCTCTTTCTGACATATATGTAATAAAATGATTAATGAATGTGACGCATTCACTACTTGACCAACCTGGATCGTTTTACTTGATATAATTCTCTTATTTACCGTTCTCTAAACGTAGAGTGCGCTAAAGAATCAGTAATTTTTTTACTATGTCGGTATTTCAGATTCCCGACTACGAAATCCCGTAATGTGCTAGGTCTATTCTTATACCTCGTCGATGGTGCACAGAGCTTGCACGACTTTACCAACGAGCAGCACTCGTCGGTTCTTGTGCTTTCCGAAATAAGATGTTAAAAACGTAAGAGTATACGCGCAGCAGAACTTCGTTCATGCAAACTTGAAAATGACTTGAGGAGTGAACAAATTTTATTTGAAACAATTTTAAATGACGAATTTCACTTTGAAAAAATGATACAGGTGAAGCTAACTTTGTACCCAGATGAAATATGATAGAACTTCGTTTATAGGACTTTATGACAAACTTGTTATGAAGAATAGATACAACTGAAATTCGAGGATAACAGGAGCTTATCAATTTTTACTTATTACTTGTTATTTTTCGTTTAAAATTTCATTACGTTAAAAATTTTATTATTCTTTTAAATAAATCGTATCTAGCGAACGTTCAATATTAACTAAGACTTTATTACAATAAATGGAGTTCTATTATATCACTTTTATCGTCTAACTAGTGACATATCACGTACTTATTCTACTTGCGACCCTCTTTTCATGTATTGGATAGAGTTCTATTTGTTCGAACACGGTGAAAACATATAATATTTATATAATTGAAGTTCGTAAAATAAAAACTCATCAATTTTTATTATCAACCTTCATTTTTCATTCAGAATTTTATTATTCTTGCGTGCAGATAAATGAGTTTAAATAACAAAAGCTCAGTTAACCAAGCATTGATTAATATTCACCTTTGTTTGCGTTCTCTGTAATTTTTATTCTGCAAATTTTTGCTTCAAACAGTTTACGTTCCGTGTAAACAAAATTAAAATTAAAATATTTCGTTGCAATGAATGGATTTCTACTGTATCACTTGCGCGACTGTGTCTGGCTGGTGACGATATTACGTACCTCTTCCACTTGATATTTTCACCTAACAGATAGATCTGTCATCAGTTCTTTGTTATCGTGGAATCGTAAATCGATTGTTTTTTTATTTTGTATTCTACTCACTTTTCGTTATTTTCTGATTGATGTGATGTTTGTGCTGTAAATTGGTTATTTCTTAGTTATTGGCGAGTGAGAGTTTTATTTTTCAGTAGACACGAGGAAACCAAAGATTGGTTTTTAGTGATCGAAGAACCTTCGGTCTTGATTACTTTGATCAATAGAGGATTCGTTAAACAACGTATATTTTTTCTGGAAATAAAATTTATATTTCGACTAATTATAACAAATTTTTCTCGCAATCCGCGAGTTATAACATACAATAAAATCGAAAAACAGCAAAATTTTCTGTCTTCTGCAAGAATATATGTACACTAATATTTATACAAATCTCAAAGCACAGAGTGCCTTTTCAATTCTTCCGTGAAACTTTCGCAAATTCTCGAAACTTACTAACTGCCGCGGTCTACCTGTGATAAAACTTTCGTACGAAACTCGCCAGTTAAAAAAGTTTCCCCGACGTTCAGCTTCGCCGAATTTAGCTACGATTTTCCAACTCTTTATCCGCGATTTTCTCGAATTACTCGCTTGTAACCGCTTATCCTCTGACCTGCTCGATTAAATTAATCTCTTACGATGATTTATACCTCTCCCATATTTATACCTCCTAATCGTGAAAAAAGGCCATTACGAAAAAATCAAATCGAATAAGAATTCGCTCATTTTACAGAGATTAATTACGCTGAATGATAAACGATGGAATAACAGGCAAAAAAAAAAAAATTCCTGCAAATTAAAAAGCCGACCAAAAATGTCAAAAAAATTGCATGATTCTGTTATTAATCTAGCACAAAGAAATAAATTTGAAATTCAAATTATGCAATTTACGTAGATTATAAAATAATTTAGCACAAGAAAACATTTCTGTTCGAATAAACAAATATTCAAATAACAAAGCAGAATATTCGAGTATGAGAGACTCTACCGTAGTCCGTCTTTCTCTTGTGAAATTTTTTCTAATTTGTAATTAAAAAGAAAAAGATTCTTGCTAGGAAGGAAAAATTTGACTTTCAGAGTCAGATTTTCGTTGCAAAGATCTCGTTGTGTGTCGTGTCGCGACAAGCGGAAAAAGCTCGTTACTTTATGTACTATTTAAGAAATAAACGAAGTCATTACTGCTGAAAAGGATTGCCAGCATTCGGGTGCATTAAACACTGTCGTTAAAAAGGAGAGGCGCGTACTTATTAACAGAGGAAAATGGTCTTTCATCTCTAATTACTATAAAGCTCGTCTCTACATCCAGGAAAGAAACTTCAAGAGAGAAGAGAAAGAGTCGCATGATTCAGTCTCAGCGAGTAATTAGTCATTCATCCACGGTCTCGCGACTTCATTCTAATAAATTATCATTCTCTCTTATCGTGAGAATAGACTTTTTCTAAAATAGTCAAAGAAGGTCAACGGCTACGAACAGAAATCGAACACTTTTATCGTCTCGAGATATTTTTAACTCGTGTCAGCTTTAATCTGCCGTGAAAAAATGTGACTGTTTTTTTTTTAAATTGCAAAATTTTACTTCAGTGTCGTATTTCATTTCACTTTCGATAATAACAGTCGCGTTTTATTTAAAAAGAAAAACGTTAAACGTGTCGTTTATCGATCCAAAGAGTTTACACCAAAGAGCTCCATGGAAATCTGTTTAGTTATTCACTAATATGCATGAGCGTTTGCAAAAGAGATTGATGACACGTCTATGGGAGAAAAGAGGTCGCTAGATACGAATCACGTGGCTGGGAAATTAAAACTTGACCTGTGGAATCAGTGACAAGGAAGCAGAAGATACAAAATTAATAATACAGTGTTTCGAGACTCGAAAATATCGCGGTTCCTGAGAATTTGAGAAGCACGTTTCGAAACAATACGATATCATAGTTTCGCGTCTGTTTGAAGTATTCCACAGCATAAAGAAATCTAACAATTTCGAAACTAGTCGTGAAACTAGTCAGTGCTTCGAGTGTTCGAAATTCTCAAGAATCCTCGAAGTACACCCTCGAAAAAAAATTAATATTTTCAACTTTCATAATGAAAGAATTGTAATTTTTCCACTGCTTTTATTAATACCAAATTAAGTGCTGAAAGCCCTGCAACTCTGTTGAGATAAATACATATAAATAGTTACAATAAATGCATTGGTTAACATAAAATCAGAGATCAAAGTTAAATTAGAGAGTCTCATATATTTGAACATGTCCATATGGTGTATCATCTCGAACTCTGTAAAAATTCTCAGAGTCTCGCTCACCATTTGAATGAAATTCTACGTTTCGATGTCCGAAACGCAATTATAGTTTGATCGCTGACTGATCTTGTGACCTCGTTACATCGTCCTCCGTACTGTGCATCGCGATGATCTCCACTCGCGTTTATCATGTTTCGATAACGACGACGGAAGTAGAAACTTACGTTTCCTGGAAACGCTTCCTGGTCGACATCGACGACAACCGATCGAATCTTCGAGTTGCATCCGTCAGTGGAAAATCGGCAAATAAATATAATTTGCGAGAGATTCGATGGAGCAGAATAAGAAAAACCGCTTGCAATCGAACCTTCGGTTCTTTTTCTTTCTCCCGGCACGCCGAGTAGCTTTATTTTCGAGCTTGTCGGTCCGGTCGATCTATTTATTCACGCGGCGCAGTGAACGTCGTAATTAGATTTACCAATCTCTTCGTCACTTGTAGCTTCTTGTTCGGACGATTGAACGATCAATTGCTTCGTGTCTTTCGTTATATTTCAATCTTAAATGGATTAGACACGGGGTAATCGTATAATGTCGACTTGAATACGAGATGCGAGACCGAAGATCAGAAACTTTAAATATACAGGTTTGAATATTAACCCTTTCCGGGGTGATTTAGAACTTTAATAGTTTTTGAATTAAATTAACATCGATACCCAGTTTGATAATGATTTTCTATACCGTTAAATAACAAAATGTCGATTTCGTTTGTCATCGAAAATCTAAAGCAATAAATCGCGTAGCAAATGTTTGCATCAAACACCTTTTAATTTCTGTATATTTCAAGTGTTACCAATATTTTTTTATTATCACTGAAAGTGATTTTAGCGGGGGTGACCCAGAAAATCGGGCCTCTTCAAGTGCAACGCTGATGCAACGAAAATTAGCGATTGGTTGATATAGGTCACGTGATTCATGAGGGGGCGTAGGGTAGACCTCGATTTGTTTTGTATCGATTCAAATGTTTCCATATCAATAAAATTTTATGGCAAAAATAATTGCAATTTGGTGAAATTAGCTCGTTTTACTTACGAGATACTTCAAGCCATCGTAATATTTTCACTGCGTCTGTGTTTTTTTGCCCGACGTGTTTCTGAGAGACGGTCCTTTTGTGCGGAAAAAGCGAGCAAACGGAATGAAACAATGTCGATAACAGTGGCAGACGAAAAACGCAAATAAAATCCGTTTGGCATCCGCGAGGAAGAATAATAATCGGTTTTCTCGGTCTGGCTCGTTTGTGCTTTCTCAATTGTAATTCTCAATGACGCGTTTTAAGCCATGTCTAATAAAATTAATCTCTGAGAAAGACGAGCGATTTGACTTATGTCAGACGAGTGTAATACATTTATATCTTAAATTTTATATTTTTACGAACGTAAGTGAGGAATTGGTTCTAAGTAAAAGTTCGTTTCGTTTTTTGGATATTTCGCTTGCGTTTTATTTAAATTTTCCAAAATATATAAATATAAATATAGCCGCGGTCTAATTATTAGAGCGCAACGGTAACATGTTTATTAATATCACCCGAGTGGAATCGTTGAATTTCATAAAATTTATTAAATCGATCACCAAAATATATGAAATTTTTATTATTATTATTAATCGTAACAGCAATTTGACAATAAAAATTAAATCAGTTTGAAAGACCAAATGTCACATCTGTGACATTACATGACACACCAGCCAACAATTAAAACAAGACAGTCTCCCCTCGAGGATGAAACTCGTTCAGAGGGCAATGCACTCCGACACAGTGGTTTCGAAAATTGGAAATCGCACGGACACACGAACCCCCGATCTCGAGAGAGCTCTCTCTCTCTCTCTCTCTCTCTCGTTACACACGGCTAATTATCATCCACGAAGCTCATAAACGTTATCATCCGTGAATTAAATATCGGATTCCAATGAGCCCATTCTCGTCTCTCGCTTCCCTTTGAAGCGACAGATAATCGCGGCCTCGCCATTAAACAAGGTATTCAACCGTCCGAGGCTGGAGGAGCCTTGTCGGCGTGCCAAGTGTCGAATGGCTAACGACCACTTTGACGAACTTAAGTCAAAGGTTAAAGAACGTTCACCTCGCTGTTTGGGGAACGAGACGGGAAAACGTTATTTCTCGCGAGTGCTGATGCTGGCAAATCAATAAGCGGGTCGCGCGAGAACGACAAAGGGTCGCTAAGCAGCAAAGTGGCCCGGAGGCTTACTCGCAGCTCTTTGGTGGTTATTTAGGTTGTCGCGATTTTATTATTCATGCCTTCTAACAAGATCGCCTGCAATAAACGTATTAACACGTGCGTTTGGCCAGCAGCAGTAAAAAACTCGACGGCAATAAAAGTCGCTCTAACGCCAGAACTCGTCGATGACGAAAGCATAAAGCTTGCACCGAAGTTAAAGTACACGTATACACGAGAAGTAGGAAGGAATTTGTAACGCAATAAAGAAACTTGTGACACGAGTTTCCGTTTATGTAATTGCGCAAATCTTCCATTTATAAAATCATTCAAATCTCTCGAAATTATGAAATATCCACCGTCTTTTTAAAATGGTAGCTTGTATCATTTTGATGAAAATCTTTCGCTCAACCATCAGGCAATTATTACAAGTTCAGAAAGTACGTTTCTAATGATATAAAGTAACGAAGCGATGTATAATAATTAAAGCTCTGTTTATGTCTATATGACGCGATAAGAGAATTTTTTAATTACCAACGTTTCGGAGAAAATAAATATCCAATAAAGTCGTAATTATTATATTTGTAACATTATAATATAATTTATGTTCTCAGTATTTAATATTTGTGATAATTTATATTAATCGTATTAGTGTAGTACCATATGTTACACATTACATTTTGTATCGTAGACTGTAATTAATGTTTTATAAAATTTGATGTTTAATCTCGCAACGAGAGACCACCGACAGAATTTGAAATTCGTTAAACCCCAGTCAATCTTACTTACTAAATTGTATCATAGACTACACTGTCGCTGTATCAAAATTTTTCGAAAATTTAAAATTAATCAAATTCCAACAAATCTTGCCAAATTATGAAATATCATTCCGGATATCGTAGAAATTAAATTTCATCTAGTTTCGTGCTTCCCTTCTGTAATTTACACCGAACGAATCGAAACTGTTAAAAATTTTCAATTCAATTCCAACTAATCCCGCTGAATCGTAAGATTCCTAGAATTCGTAGAAATTGCGTTTCGTGTTGTGTCCCTGACTGCCACAAATTATACATCGATACGATCAAAGTTTCCCCGAAATTTGAGATTAATTAAATTACAAGATCGTGAGGTTTCGTTCCAGATTCGAACTAGGCTTCTCCATCTAGTTTCGTGTTTGGAGACGCGGGTGTGGCCGTCAGTGGACATCGTAGACAGTCGGGCACCCGTGAACAAACTCGAGAACGCTGCCGTCGTCCCATATTTCGAGTTATTGCCAGCGGTAATTGCAGCGGAATGAAATCGATGTCTGACCGAGTTGTCGGGAGAAAAGAAGAGAGATTTGATCGCGTTTGTTTGCTAGCGACCGCGGCTCGCGCACCTTCCCGTTCTGTGCCGGTCTAACGATCCTCCTGGCCGATCCAGTTCTGTAACACATCGGCTCTCCACCGAACGGAACGTTGTCATCGATCAACGGGTGACAGCGAAATTATACCACTGTCGTTTCGCCACGCGCGTGATCATTAGAGGCGACGTGGTTCTCGGCCAATATCTGTTAAATTACGCGTTCGCGAAATTGATTTCTCAATTTCCAGCAACCGTAAGAATTGTCCTCTCTCGCGAATAATTTGTATCAACTTATCAAGGGCCGGGTGATAATTTACCACAACACTGAAGCGATCGGTTGTTTAACTAATTGCAAAGATGCAACGTCGGTTGTTTAAATGATGATATAAACATTAAATATCGGCTGAAAATTTGAGTGCACGTTCTGCGCATGAAACACATAAATTTTCTGGTATCGATTCTTTTTACATTGCGCATGGGAAATTAACATTGCCTGTTGTTGCACTGTATGATCAAAGACGTGAATTAAATTTAATATTCAACCAAGTAGGAAATACAAATGTAGTAAAAGTGTATGCGAACTTTTAGTCGGTTTATATTATAAATATTATTATTATATAATGATATTATAATACAATACAATAATATTATTAATATAATAATATTATAATATTATAAATATTTCAACATCTTTAAACTTTATAAAATTGTAGAATCTAAATAGATGGATATCGAAGCAAATCTTTTTGGAATTTCTTTCCATAGACTCGATATTTTTATTTACTAGTACTACGACTCTGTTTATCCAATTATTGATTTAATACACAATTGAAAATCCACTTAAGAGTTAATGCTTGAAACTTGTCAAACGCGGCTAGTGTTTTATCAATTGTTTCATTCTTATTGAGTTGAGCAAAAAGTTCATGCGTTTTTGTTTTAAATAAATAAAACTCACTGAATTTCGATGCAATTTCTCTCAGTCGTAATTCGACGATTAACATCAAACTTTGCAGAGCTTCGCTTTCTTTTGTGAATCTGTGGTACAGAATCCCGCTGAATTAATTTTTCATTAAGCAGAAAAATTCCAATTTAGCAATTTACGTAGCTGCATGAGTGCCCATAATTGCGTATTTGAAATTAATTTTCGGACACAGCCTCGACAAAGGAAATTATGCCGGCTCGAACGTATCAAACTGTCGGATAAATTAATCGTCCACGAATCGAATGTCAGCAATCAAACGTAAAATCGAAGGAATCGTCAGACTGTTTAAAACGAGCGATACGACCGGCATAATATATTTCTGACTGAGCAAGATACTCAAAAGCGAAAAATATCCGAGAGGAAACGTGACACGTTAAATTACTTTTTTTTACGATTAAATATAATTCTTTCGTGCGCAAAACAGAATTCTGTGTCTGAACGCTCATCGTAGAAGACTATAAAATATACACAATTGTTTAGAGTACTTTCCACTAGAATTTTCGTTCATTCAGATTCAAATAAATAGATTTCATTTATAACGAATGTTGATCAAACAAACAGAGTAACTCACTGTAACTTCATTAACTATATTTGAAAATCGAAATTACAATTATGACATGTTACTTCTACGTCTCAGAAAAATGCAGTAAAAAAGTTTCCCTCGTACAAAAGATACAGAACGTCGCAACTTTTGGACGAAAGTATGCACAAGCCGAAGAAGAACGTTAACTATCAAAAAAGAGAGAAAATGAATTATAAGTTGCTACAACGATGATTCCCTCTAAAATTATCTACAAATTATCCTCCTGTTGTGTTTCCTAGACCAGCGTTCCTAATTACATTTTCGTAATAACGTTGTTCGAGCCCGAAACAACGATCTCTCCATCTCGATCGCTCACACAAACGTCAAACGTGAAAACGTGGCGTGTCCGTTAAAGAGAGTTATCGCGACTGCCATAACGGCCGCATAAATAATTCATTCGGTTCTCGCACGAACGTGTTTTTCAGACCCGCGACGCTTTTCTCCCAAACGTGTTGAACGTGAAGAAGACAAGAAAGACGGAGAAGGAGAAGAAAGACCGAAATTTCCAGCTTGGCGTGGTCGATCGCCGATCTCGCGATCTCGACCGGCCCAAAACTGGGACGCTCGAGATTCAGTGGAAATATCGCGAATTGTTTTGCCCCGAATACCGAACAACGTGACGCGTGTCAAGGTTTGCTCGTCCATCCAAGGATCGCGCTCGGATGCCGCTCGGAAATGTGTTTTGTAGCCGTGCGATCGCGAGTGCACATATTTGCAAACTTACGAGCAATTTCAAGGAACGTGATTCCACGGTTTGCCGCACAGAGATGCGACTGCTTCTCCGGCTGGTTCGTTTGATGTTTCACAGTTCGCGTGACGTGCTCGAAAATTTATGTACCATGCGCTGTGCGTTGTGTAAAACATATTTTGAAATTTCGTTCAACACCGTAGCGAGACTCGCTATGATCGAGGTTAATTGTTTCAATGATATCGCGATATATTTGGTTTTACAAGTTGTTTGTTCGTGACTTGCTGTTGCATTGATTTTCTCTTACAAAATCACCGTTTTAACTTTGATTATTTATAGAACGTAATTCTTCTCTTATCGCGGGAAATTTCTTTCGATCTATCGCGTTTCTGCGATATAGATTCGCCTAACTGGCACGATAAACTTTCAATAATTTTGGAAAATAATCGGGTATCTCGCATGTTCGAAAAATTAAATAAAAATGAAAATAAATTAAATTGTACGATTGTAAATATAAAGTTACAAATTTATAAAGTTAAATTGCAAAAATATTTTGTGATGTAATATTCAAGAGATTTTTGCAGTTGAACAACGAGTTACTCGCTTCAAAAACATTTTATCGTTTAGCGTTAAATTGATCTGTCCAGGAAAGGAAAATATTATTATTTTCTCAAAGTATCGTCTCAAACTGTTTCCTCCGGCTATTACATTCATCAGCCGCCTGCGAATTTTCTCATTCTGCTTTTAAACCTCGATTAGTATCATTGGATCGTAAATATTTATACGAATATCTTGGATATAAAGTATCCTCATTATTATTTAACATCAGGTTACATTATTCGTTATATAAATACAAATTCACACAAATTAAATTAAGCGTTCGTACTATAAACATTACATGTTACGGACAAACTATAAAAGTTTGGTATCGATTCAATGCGAGTTACTTAATTTTAAAAAATGAATAATTGACATACATTATAGTGGTCGCTGTAAAAAATGCAAAACGTGAATCAAAAATTAACTAACTTCTCGATAAATATCCAAATTTTCGAGTGTTAATTGCAATTGTTGCGTCACAGAAAAAGATAAAGATGATAACGCATCAAATGACGCCAAATGAACATGTATTAAAGAACCCTGACCGACCTCGAATTTTCGTTGTACAATTTAGAGCAGAGAGTAATTCATATTGCAGTACGTTTTAACAGAGCTCGTTCAAAAACGAAATTTCAAATATTTAATAGCGAACTTGCGCCATCTCGTTTGTCAAAGTTCGCGGCAAGAACAGAAACTTTCTGGCTCTTGAATATTTCAATCCCAGGAGAACTGCATTATTGTACAAATAGCATTCGCGAGAGCATGCTGCAGGGATGCACGCTCCCCGGTGAAATTTATCAGGAGATTTATCCATCTCTCGCGAAGAGGCGATCGTTGATTGTTTCTTTTTCAGTCAGTCGCGAGAGCTTCGTCCGGTGGATCCGTAAAATTTTGAAAACAATGTAAAACAGCGACAGGATATTAAGCGAATCGCTTGATGGATCAACGACACGAACCAAATGGCTAACGGGGAAGCACCGGACGATCGATCTGCGGTCATAGACCTCGAAAATCCATCTGATAGCGCCAGAAGGATACTCCGGTAAATATACTTTTACATTAGCTAAATGCAAAAATTCTGTTCGCAAAACAAACGAGATTCGTAACAGTTCGTCGTTGATCAACGAAACGATGCAATTTTTGTCCAACAGGGCGCTGAAAGATTGCGATTTTTCTTGAACAACCGACTTTCTTGGTTACTGAGAAAGTAAAGTTTAAAGTCAAGAGATAAAATTTCACTCCCTAATAGCATTACGAACGACTATAATTTGTACTTTGTGTGCAAAAATTTAATATTCCTTCTGACAGAGATGAGTAACAGAATTAAATCAAACGGAGAATTTCAAAATTAAATAGCGAAGTAAGAAATCTAAAGTTCCGTGGCCAGTATTACTAATTAAATATAATTTTCAACAGTAGGAAAAACCTCTTTGAAAAGGATAATTGTATCATTTGATAAACGGGAAAGAGCTATGGCTCTTTAAACGCTTAATTAGATTTTACATTCTTTAAATTGCATTCGCCGCAAATTTTGCGAGTCAGTGTCGAGGTTTGTCTTTCTATTGTAAAAATATATTCCAATCAAACGTTGATCAATCTAAATATGGTACGGTATTAATCTTCACAATTGAAAAAAATTGGCTTTTTCTGCCAAATCGAAACCACGTGTATCGAATGTTAAATGTAACTCGATACTGTAAAACAAAGGTTTCAGACGGCTACAATTCAAATTCATTTCATTCATGAATGTATTACACGCGTAACACGAGTTGTGTTAATGAAACTAGTAAAAAGAATTCAACTTTTTTCTTGAAAATGATTTTTGAAGGGTCAGTGATACGTCCTTGCGTCCTATAATACAGTCGGGGGAAAAAAAAAATTCTAGAGAAGAATATTTCCCACTAAAGAATGCGTGTTCCGGAAAATTGAGTTTCAGGATATAACCAAAAAAAAAAAAAAAAGTAGAATAAAAATCGATCTAAACTTCGTCCACCGCCGCTGTTGCACACCGCTATTCATTTCACTGACCTCTTGCATCCCTGTATGTGTATGATACATATGTATGTACACTCTCGTCCAAAAGTTTCCAAACACGTAGCAAATTTAGATAAAAAAACAAAATAATAATAGAATTATTTTTGATAAATTTAATACCGACAGAATTGAAAAGTCTGTTATCTTTGAATGATCCCAAACATTCAGTACCTAAATCTCTAATCTGGCTCGCACACATAACGCAAGAACAATAACGCGTTTGTTAAATATTTAAGAGGATTAAAAACTAATGACGACAATACGTAAGAAACTGCACGATCTCAATTATTAGATCGAAAAGCTATTACGGAATTAGAAAGTTGAGACGAAACTTGATAAGAAACTTTGAAGAAACGTTCTTCAACGAATGCATGCTGCGATCGATCGGTTATTTCACAATCTAAGATTTAAATGTTCTTACATTACTCAATGGTAAGAATCTTAGCTTTTTAAAATTACATTATCTTCTACGATTGACAGATCTCTCATTTTTTAAGAAATGATCTTTATATCGGTGATTATGTCATTTTATCTGAATTTGCCAGATGTTCGAAAACTTATGCCGCGGAGTGTATAGAGTTACAACCACCTGACGACACTTCATTGTTTTAACACTCAGTTCGTGCTCCACATCCACACGTTCTCCACTTCCCTCTACAACCCTCGCTTTGTACTTTCCCTACTCTAGCTTTCGCTCAGATACCACGTTATCGCGTTAGACTGCATAAAGCCACAAATTACCTATACAGTTCTCGAGTATAGAATTCTTCGAATCCAACCGCGAAACTACGCAACGTCGCTGGAAAACGCTCAATGGGTTTGCAGCGATGACGTTCGCACAAGCGAGCGTGTTTCTTTACTGTCAACTTTGGAAACTGTGAATGCCTCGCGAGTTTCGAGAACCACTGGACCGTAAATTGGCTTTGCAAATTTATTCGTGTTTCAATGCAAGGTTGCATATCCCCGGAAACGTTTTATGCCCGATTTGATTGAAATTTTGAAAACGGTGAAATTTCAGATGAGTAATGTTTGCGAGAAGGATTTCTCGTAATTTCTATACTGCGAATTCTTTCTCTTTTTTTTTGTTTTATATTTTTCATCATATTTTTTATATTGCTTTTTTTATGTTTTCTTTGTTTGTGTATGTATGTGTGTGTGTGTGTGTTGTGTTGTGTTTGATTGTAGTAATATTCGTACATTCGAATTTAATTTATAACCTTGCGAAGAAGAATCGTGTAACAAATTTTCAGAGGTCGCAAAGGGGAGATCTCAACCTTCAAGATTACAGTGAAATTGGTTACGAAAAAAATGTTTCAACGTTCATCGAGACTTTTGAATTCGTAAAATTTTCTTTACTTATCCCCTTAAAATAACATAAATCTATTTTCAAAAAGAAACAAATTTAGTACTGTGAAAATAAAGTTTTCACGCTTTAAAGTGTAAAATTAAAAATTGATTGTTTATAACTGTTTCGAATGTTTCGACAATTTTTCATCAATTTTCTACGTCCATTGTACATTGAAAATATTTTAGATAGTTCCGAACTATCATTTTCGTCTAAAGGAAGAATATTTTCAAAATATTTTCAAGCGAAGCACCGTTCTCCAAAATTTTACTCAATGTAATAGACACACGTAGTTGTATAATACATATTGTTTCGATTTGAATTTCCAAAATATAACGCAAAGTATTTTTTCTTTCTTCGTTTTCTTTTTAAACATGTATTCTTGACGTGAAGAGACATATGCAATACAATCTATTACCTTCTTGCCTACTTTCCCGCTACTAAATAACGTGATCCGACCCATTTTCGATGGAATGCATGCATACGTTCGACGTAGCGGTGCTTTTTAACATAACCGTAAATTTTATGCTCGGCAGAGGGAGATTTTGGCATGCGTAGCGTTTCACATCTCTTTTTTTTATGTCCGCCACACCACCAGGAGGTATACACTCGTACACGTGAAATATGAATTTCTTTCGTCATCGACGTGTTTATCCCGAGCGTCGGTGCCGCATGGAAAATCTGAAATTCCGTTCGACCGTGATTGAACTTTTAGGTCCTCGCAGCCAGCCGGATGTTAATTCGCGTTGCAATTAACGAGAAACGCGTCTCGAAAAGTTCAAATTAAAATACACCTGACGCTAAACACGTCGTAACGAGAAACGCTAGCCTTAAACGATACTTCTCACGTATTTCATTTAAGCACAACCGCATTCATAATGGCGACAAATTGGACCGTAATGAAATACAGGGCTAATTTATTTCGTGTCCCGGTACACTTTGTCTTCGTTAAAACAATTTTCGCGAAAATGTGAATCGATTATCCGCAAGGGAGGGGCGAGTGCGTTAAAAGTTTGGATACATTGTCTGCGAAATCATTATCTAATATCGATATCTCTATTTCCTTGCCGAGAACGGTGCTCTTGCATCTACAGGAAATGTTATTACTGAAAGTGATTTTAGCGGGGGTAACCCAGAAAATCGGACCTCTTCAGGTGCAACGCTTCGTGCAACGAAAATTAGCGATTGGTTGATTTGGGTCACGTGATTCGTGAGGAGGCGTGAGGTAGACCTCGAGTATGAGTGGCGTTGTCTGGTACTGTGTCTTGAGCGATCGCGCCTGTAATTTGTTTATTTCGCGTGTCGATTCAAATGTTTACATATCGATAAAATTTTATCGACAAAAAAGTCGTCTTCGTTTCTTAGTTAGAACAGTTGCTTCTGGGCCTTTCAGTGAGACGAATAGTACTGGGATACAAGTCGTGTTTTGTATAAAATCTATGCATAAAAGACAAGAACGTATCGTTTTTCAGATGATAGATTTTATAAAATTAAGGTTAAAGTATCTCCCACGCTAACAGCTTTTCAACATACGTAGATTAATACATTATTTTTTACGGAAAAACAACTTGCTGCGACTGACGTAGAAAAAATTACAAAATGGCGCGTCTATGTAGAGACAAACTAAACGTACCAAATTACTGCCCTCTCAAACCAGAAGAAAATGTATCTGAGACATTTTTCGAATGTTTCGGAGATAATTGCATTTGCAGATTAAAATGGGACAGCCTGTGTACATTTGCAACGAGCAATTACCCGTCTCATTCGATAGAACGCAAAACGGAATGCAACAGATGATCGATGACACCCGTTCGCGAGTATCGAGATCGCGAGTACCGCGATTCCCGAGTAGCACGCGCGACGTTAGGGGAGTGACAAAGCGTTGAGCTTAAGTAAGCACGAGACCGTGCCGCTATTGTCGAAACAAGGAGAAGCGAACGGCTGTTGCTTGTCGTTACGTCGATTAAGGCAATTATCCGAAAAGGTCGAATCTGCGTGGCCGCGAGCATTCGAGCAGCTCGATCGATCGAACGGTGGAGCCGGTTAATCGATGCACCGCGTTCTCGCGCTTCAATCAATGCGGCCTTGGGTTAACTCAAACTCGACGTGGGTGTATCGCGATCGATTGATTTCGAAGAACCTCGTAATACGAAGCTTATTTGTTTAAATAATTGCGTGGCGCGAGGAACATGTCGGCGAGTTCTTTTTTCCTCGTCGATTCTCGCAGTTGTTCCCTCGATCATGGATAAATCTGTCAGGATACGTGTTAACACTAAAAGTTTGGAGCGCCCAAATGAGTTTCATGTTCATAGTGATTTAACTAACTAAAAGAATTGTGGTTTGTAATCAAAAAAATTCCCAACACTTACTCGTAAAAAAAAAATTAAATTCCTTCGATGGCAACAAAAAGAATTTTAATCATTCATAATTAAAACTTCATATTTTTGAATTTAAATAATTCATTTTATTTTTTGAAAAATTCATTTACAGCTAGCTTGCATCGAAGTAAAAATTTCGGATCGCTGGTTGTGTATTGATATTTTCGTGATATTACACCCGATAATTTCAAACGCACGTTACTATTTTTGCAAACACACCGTGGAAATAATACCAGTGTCCTAGTAGAGATTTAGGCGATTCCCTCGAAATCCACGCTGCAGACTGAAGAAGCTTAATGGGATTGTTCCCTTTATGTCGCGAATTTGCACATACACGTAGTAATATAGTTGAACCCGAAAGCTTGAAAGCCCTTTCCAGCTTACGCGTAATCGGGAAAAAGTTGATACTACACTCTGCGCAGCGCCGTGTCGTTTCGTACTTCGTGCCCGTTTCTAAACTATTTTCTGCGCTGATTCGTTCGATCGAGCCGGTGTATGGCTAATTGGAATTTATTATGCGAACGTGATTTACATGACTGTGATTATACGATCGATCGTAACCCTCGTGAATTTTTATACGAGGTAATTTTAGAAAGACTTTCGAACCGATGCGCTGCCACGCGAACACCAGATCGATGAACTCTTTAAGAAAAACCGTGTAGAAACCTGTTAGTCTCTTCGATGGATAAAAAAAAAGTCACGATAGAATGTTCCTCCGTTACTTTCGATCTTTCCACGATATATAAAATTTGATGGATTAATTTAAGCCTTAATTGGATGAAGGTTAGTGAACGCGATAATGTATAACATTTATTACAAATTACGTATTTATCAGCGCGTTACTTTGTAACGTAATCAAGAAAACTCTGTCTTTTTATAAAAGAAAAGAAAAATTTTTTAAAAATCATTCCTTACAATAAAAATGGCTGTGTTTAATAAAAAGAATTGTGAAAACCTAATAGTTTACACATGTAGATATCTGCTTGCTTCACAATGTGGAATAACCACTGCACGACTTGTACCTCAGTACGATTCGTCTCACTGAAAAGCCCAAAAGCAACTGTTCTGACTAGACAAGAAGACTTTTTTGCCATAAAATTTTATTGATGAGCAAACAAATTACAGGCGCGATCACTCAGTGCCAGACAACGCCACTCCTACTCGAGGTCTACGCCCCCTCGCGAGTCACGTGACCCAAATCAACCAATCGCTAATTTTCGTTGCATCAGCGTCGGCACCTGAAGAGGCCTGATCTTCTGGGTTACCCCCGCTAAAATCACTTTCAGTGATAAAAATAAATTTTCAACATCATTGTCACTCTGTATGTTTCTTTCTCTCGTTTCACGAAGAGGAAGGGCCAAAGCACATTGTGCCATTATTTGCGTGAAACGATCAACTCGAGCAAAAGTTGGAAAAATCGAAAACTGGGGGGCAAAGTATGTAACTTTTACCGTTGAGTGGGTCTGGAAATAAAAGAATTTCGGTATTCGAGCGGGAGAGAGGTGTGAAACGCAACGAATGAATTCATTCGCGTGTTTTTCCAAATGAAAAATGCTCGAGCTGTCGCGTTGGACGATCGCGTGTATGAGACGATCCTCGCGTACATTCGCGGGCTTGGATTGGACGCCGCCATTTTACGCCTAAAATCGCTTTGCTCGCTGAATAATCAATTTGTAAGTGTCGTGGCGATAGACTTCACTCGATTGGCCAGAACAGTTGGCACTTTTCCACTCAACGGTCGACGCTGCTTAGTCGAATAAATACATTATTCCCTGCTACGTGTCGGTTTTGGCAAACGAAAGCAACGGAAGTTGAAGGGAGACTCCGTTCTCGACAAATAATTGATTCGACGAGGGTTTATTCTTTCGACAAACATCTACGATTTATCGTATTTGTATCGAATATGTACACAGTACGGTGTGTGAAAGTTCTCGACCAAACAGATTTTCCACCTGATGTAACAAGAGCCATGTTTTTAAGAATTTTGAAAAATATCGACGATCGATGATTGATGACGACGATGTTCATTTTGTTTTCAATCCAAATGAATTTTGAAATATAAAGTAAAACATCTGGTCGAGAAATAATTGGATAAAATATATATTGTCAATAATTCTCTGAATTATTTTAGATTAAAGATTACAAATGATTTGATCGTGCCATTTTCTATTTTATGCATTTACAAAAATAGAAAATTCCACAGAATACACCTAATATGAAAAAGTGAAATACCTATGTATGTACAATATTTTCAATATTCCAGAAAACTTCCTTCCCTAATATCATCTTTCAGCAATAAAAAGATAAGTTATTCGTTAAAAAAAAAAACGTTTCAAAATACTTTGACGAATTCTCCAATTTTTCCAATTTTCCAATGGCTACGTTAAAGATTTTTATGTTTCATCTCTTTTATAAACCACCGTATCTGTCCCGTGACGTAATTATTGTAATAAAAAAAAAAAAAAAAAAAAAAAACAGAAAATTACTTTTCCAAAGTAAGTAAATATGTAAATATATCAGTTGTGTATCAACCCAACAAGCGCGAACTCGGTTAAACGCTTTCGAACTAAGGTCCATGTATCGCTAGATAAATTTTGCACAGATCGCCGCGCCGGTAATGTTATTGCTCGATAAGGAAGTGCGCGACAGCGTTTGTCAAAGTAATCTTTGAATATCGAAAGAGGGATGAAGCGTTTATCGAACGTATCGTGAACAAATTCTGCTTGATTTTGTAGGATACGTTGCGACGAAGAACAGAGAGCTGGGAGACCCAGAGTTGCGAGGAGAAGCGAGACAACGCGCGCGCTTGTTCCACTCGCTGTCGTATCGTACGTTGTTCGCTTTATTATTTACCTTTGCTATATTTCAGCGCTTTCCCAGCGGGACGCGAACAGCGAATCTCGCCGTGGAGGATTCGCCGGTGCTTCCCGGAGAATAACACTTGGTTCACGCGCTCGATAGGGACCGATCACGGATAAGAAAATAAATAACCGTTCCTCTCCAGTGTTTGGTCTTTGGCGATTCTTTGCTTAGGATCTTCTCGCGAATGAAGAAGCGTGGAAACGCTGGATAAACGTCTAATTTCCTTGGTTTGATATCGTAGTATCATTTCACTTCCATTTCATTTAATATGGAATGTACGAAATTTTGACGATAATCGGAGCTACGGCACAGACCTACGCGCTTCACTGCTGAAATTTTACCACTTCGAAAAAGAAATTTCCGATCAAACGCAGATATTCCGATCAAACTTTGTTCGTTCGTGTACTCCTCGAGCAAATATAACGATAATATTTTCTGTCTCGAAGATTTCAATGTTTTCGAATATTTTTGTTGATCCTGCGCGTGATCGTAAATGCATCTTGTTTTGTAACCAACGATACTTATAAAAACAGAGCTGGGAAATTCCTTCGGTTAAACAGGAAATCGAGAAACTATTTGCGATACACTGACCAAGCGACTACTTGAAGAAAGTTAGAAGCGACTGAAACTTTCGATTATGAAAGATACGTTTAAACGACTTCTCGCGATACAGACTGGCGCACGCTTCGTGAAAATAGTCGATATTTTTAACTTTTACAACTTTGTGAAAAGAAAGACTACTACGTGGTCTCGTTTTAATGACGAAGTTTTGAGAGTTATGAACGCCTACGGGTGAAAAGGTAATGATAATTCTCTTCTCGAAAATTGTAATAATTTGTGAGTGAGAAATTACTGCAAAACTTTTTTATGGCTAGATCTATCGTCATCTCGAAGAAAGAAGTCTTTCTTAGGAGAGAGAAAGAAAACAAATTGGAATTTTAACCATTTTAACTTGGTTTCCCTCGCGATGTTACAGTGATGCTTCGTAAGAATTAAAAATTTTAAAAACGACTATTACAACATTTTGATAAACAGATCGAAATATAAACGAAATTCTTGAATTATCACAGTATTTTAGAGCTTCTCGTAGATTATACTTTTCGTTTCTAATATCCAGTATTACGTGCTTACATAATCCACGTATGCGGTACCGTCATCATGGTAATACTTGTCAGGTTATCTGTAAAGAGCAGCTTGGTTTCGAGCGTCGTGTATTCGCAGATTGAGAAATTTGTTAATCCCTTGATAACGACTGTCACGAGACCAGAAACGTTGACAGTCACTCTCGGATAAACACACGTCCCGTAGAGAAAATTCTTCAATCCAAATCAGCGTAATAACTCTACAAATTTTCCAATTATCAAAAAATTAATTTCTTTCTTTCTCTCATTTTTCACAAATAGGCTAATACTTGTGTACTGCCACGAGCTCGTATCTCTACGGACAGCGACGATACGTACGATTCATACAAAATAAAAAACTTATCGTCAAGGGATCGCGTTTAAATAGAAACTAAAGCAACGTCAGAGTACACGCCTTAATTACCTTATCTTGCTATCGCTAATTGCATGGCACTCGAAGTAAGATACTTTCACTATTCCCTCTGTAATTATCAATCTTATTCCCTCGTTGTGAAGCTTTTATTATACGCGATGAGTTACACGCGAGTACAAGTGTGTCAGTATTTCGTTTTTAATTCTTTTCGATGATTTGTATCATTAAATTCTATTTTCCAATACTAACAGTACGAGAAGAGATGTGCTTAATAATTTTTTATCATCAACGAAATTTCATGAAAGACCAATCGACCAATTTCAGCTTGAAATTCCAAGTTTGAAATCATTGTAATAAATACTGTTTGATCAGTCGTGGGAATTTGCAGAAAAACGTAATTTCTTTTATTTTTATAACGACAAGCGCCACTCTTAACTGATCGAAACAGCTTTTATTAAATTTTTCAAAGTTCCTTTTCGTGGTTCTTTTCTTGACTAACATTTGCACATCACGCACGTGTGACTTTTATTGCCTGTAGCAGTACCTGCATAACAACAATATGTGTAACTTGAGCAGTCAGCAAGTATGCTCTTGCTGCCTCTTCCTCGCGTGATTGTTTATACAAAACGTGACGTACCTTTTGTATCTGATTGAGATTTAATTTTGTAATAATTACTTTTGTAAAAAGATGTACGTCTTTAGATAAATTCTCTATAGGTACAAATAACATTTGTCTCTTGGCAAGCAATTTGTTCTTACAATTTATTATATTTTATTAAAACGATCCTATATATTTTTATCGTACATGGAAGATCATTTACAACAATATAGCACACCTCGTTTTTGCCCACCGTTGAACTGAAATATTCATAATACTGTGACAAATTGTCGCTAGTATCCCCGACTGAATTAACAAAATTTGAATAATCGTCGAAAAAACGGGGTGACGAAATTTCCGTGGAAAATTGGCGTTGCTTCACCGAGTTTACTATTTAATCAAAGATCGTATATCTTTCTGGGTGAGGCTAAGCGCTTGTTCGAGTTTGGTTGGCCGTTCCTTAACTCCCGATAGCGAGAAAATCTCGACGGAGGAACGCCCGAACGTGTTTGTCGAGAAAATTTCATTACTCGCGAGTCGCTGAACTCCGCGCTCCTCGGCTCTCCCAGACGCGGAGGAACGGTCTCGGCCGATGGGAGAAAATATTATCAGGGTTAAAATGAAATTGTTTCACCGTTGCATTCATTGCTCGTAACGTCGACGAGAGAACGTATCGGGGTAACCTGATTTTCCTCCCCGAGCCGACGGTAAATAACGTTCACGTATCGAGATCTTCGACGATTCGTTGAACCCCGAACCAACTCGCGTGATAGGGCTAAACTCTCTCGAAACCTCGTGCATTCCGGATAATGAAAGAATTCGTTATTTATTCGAGAGACCTTGAGTATCGTAGCAGAATCCTAGAAAATCTAGAAAAGAAGTAAAACTGTGAAAATGCAGCTAGGTTTCCAAAGGATAATCGATCGAAGTTGTGTAAACACTTTGATGGACCATGTGAGTTTCTGAGCTCGGAACAGATGTTCGGAATAGAATGGATTATTCGGAGCGAGATGCATACCTTTTCATAGAAATTATATTCATAATCAGGAAAAATTTGTTTCGCATTTTTCAAAACTGTCCATTGAGCCGAATCGCGATCAGGAAAAAAGAATCATACTTCACGCGGGCCAATCAAAGAATCTTATCATTATTTTGCCTTTATTACTGTAAAATTTATACATTTTACTTTTGAAATCAACAGGCTATTTTACAGTTAATTTCTAATTTCAGTAATATTGACTTTCGGTTCGAATTCAAAAACTGAGTAGTAGTAAGATGGTCTCAATGACGCACAATCGTCTTTGGATAAATCGTACAAAAGTATTAAACGACGTCATCGTCCGCAAATATGTTTAAATATACGTGTGAGATACGAATGAACTCTTATCAACGTTAGATTATCTGCAGATTACATCGATAGGATTATTACATTTAACGTGACGCGAATATCGATAATTGATTAGTTTTGTTTCAGCATAACTCGAGCGTTGCTCGAACAGTTATATTCAATAATTTACTATTTGCTAATTAACTGCTCGTTTTATTTAATTTTAACCCGTTTAAACAGTAATATAACACACACACGACAACGTTACAGCAACTCTATATGTTGCAGTGTCACAAACAACATTTTCTTAATTTAGGAGAAATAATAGCGCAAAGAAGGACAGATACGTCCCGCGTGTTCGCGTAATTCGTGAGAATTTTCTGTTCGTGACGCGAAACGCGGATCTCGTTGCGAAGAAAAATACGGTGAAATAAAACGTAAGCACCCAATACGGCGTATAAATTCCCCATACAAAACAGTCCGATCATCCGTCCTCCGCTTTCTGTCGATCGCCTCGATATTACCAAGCGTGCACATTATCGCAGCTGATCTAACAAAGTGAACCACGGTATTTTCCTGCATTACCGTGAAAGTAAACACCACGACTTTTCATTGAAACAAAGTCTAAAAAATGTTAAGAAAATATCTGCCAGTCTGACGTAATCTGACTTAATTTTGATCCATCTAAAAAAAATGTTTCCAAACTAAATTTCTCCAATTGATCTGTAACTTGATCCTAAAAATCCTAAAACCTAATCTAAACTTAATCTTATTATCAACTTAACGATATTTAGAAACTGAAAAACTTCTTTAATAAAAAGAATTTGTGGAATAATTTCCCGTCATCTCTGCAGTCTCCAACCTCTTCAAAAGGGAGGAATATTTATAAAATAATTCGCTTTCTGTATTTATTAATATTGATACAAACTGCAAATACAAGCAAATAAATAATACTGTATATTACAGGAAATCCTCCACGTTGCAGAATATCAGACCTCAAAAGATCTGCTAGAGTACGAGAGCCGCACATCTTGAATAATATCCTCGTGTACATATATGCCCGATATTGCTTTACCTTCGCGAGGAGGAAGAGAGTTTCACAGACGCATAATTCGATCGTAACGTACGTCCAACTGTAATATCTGCTTGTTCTCGTAAGATGCTACGAGGAGCACGTTTATTGGTTAAAAAGTATCCAAGCTGCGCATTTTGCTTCTGATAGAATCTTACGAATTACTGAATTACTCTACAGTCGAGCGAACGTATCATACGAATATCGTATCTTTGCAGACTCTTATGGACAATCGATCAGGAAAAATTTTATTTTGCAATTGTATTTTTTTCATCGTTAAACGTATTTTCATCGTTAACGTATGAATATCAGATATTTGTAGATCGGATATTTTTGCACTAGATATCTGGCAAAATCCCAAATTCAAATGTACTCGACAAGTTTAAAAAAAATTCGACCTTCTCCAGAACGAAGCTTCTCGTTCAGAAAGAGTTCACATTCAGATTTCATTTCAGAAACGTGTCGTTGTGGATAAATTGATAAGCAATTTCATAAATAGAAAATTACGAGTTTAGCCGCTTGATAGTTTTCTATCAATCAGGAAAGAAAAAGACGAAGACGAGTAAACGTGAGTGACGTCGATCGCGTTCCGCTCATAAATATCGCAAGAGTATGAACAGATTTCGTGCTCGAGTACCCAAACGAAATGTATGGGGAGTCGTTACGAGGTCCGAGCCGTGCCGAGAATTTTCATTTCATTCAACCCGGGAACATCCCCTTTTCGACTCGTTTGCCGGCCTCTTTCCCTCCCGTGGCCGTGCAGCGTCGAGCTCCCTCTAATAGAGCTCTCGAGCCTCGAAACTCCGACTTTATCGATATCAACGGCGTGACGGGCTATCGCACATAGAAATCGCGAGCCAGCGTTAACGCGATGCACGAACCGACCGTGAAGAAAAATCAGAAGGTCGGGAACTCCGTTCGTAGTTCGAAAGATCAATCGGCCTTCGTTTCGCAACGCGACTCCGTAACTCGAGGCTTTAAACTTCCTCCTTGGGCAACTGGTTGTATCACCAGCGAGAATCTCTGTTCCTTCGACGTGGAAACATCGGAAGAGGATTCGTTCTTTTTTTCTCTTTCTTTTTTTTTTTTTTTTTTTTATGAGAATCGAGCAAAGTAGAGGGGATTTTATTCAATCGATGAGAGACTGCAGGGCTCCAATATTGAAATTTTCTTAGCTGTAAGTGTTTTATACGTTATATGTTAAACTGATCGATTCTAATTGTTCTAATTGTTGAGTGAAAAGAGTGTCCTAGAAAGGGAGTGAGGAAAATTACAAGAGAAAAAGATAGAAAACTTACGTGTAATTTAAGATTTATTTACATTTGTAATTTAAGAAGATAATAATTCCAGTTTTTCTCAGTTTTTTGATTTCAGTGAATGATTAATATTTCGTTCACAACTCACTAAGAAACGACGTCACGTAAACGCAACACTCTATTTGCAATTTATTTTCTATCAATCTTTCTTATCTATAATGTTAAACTATGAAAAAGGATTCGAAATATCTGCTTGATGCTTTTTCATCATTACATTTTCCATCTAGATTCTATGATTCTACGAGTTCAAAGAAATTGAAGTATTTATAATGATAAACTATTGCTTCTGTAAGTTCATTCTTCTCGAAATGATAAAATAATACTAAATTCAAAAGTCAATTCATAGAGTTAACTAATGTGATTTCTGAATGAATTATCTTTTTCATTTATTTTTCATATTTCACTACAATTATTAGTCATCTTTCTTTGATATCTTTCGCTTTGTTCTGTATCGCTTTGTTGTACAACCGTGACTAACTCCATTCTGAGAAAAACCGCATTACAATGACACATTGCTGTTTACATATTTGCTGTTTACACATTTCACGTTATATTTCGTAATATTCTTATTTCGTGGAAAAAATGTAGCAAAAACTATACGATTTATTAATAATTGTAATCACATGTTAACGCGAGTTGTATGAAAAGACGATTCAACAACAATTTATGTAATTACTCTCTGGAAAGTTTTAATAAGCAAATGTTCAGTACTAATGGTATCTAATTGTAGCTTGACGCTCCAAGAAGAAAAAGTTCCTTTGTGAGCGCAAGCTTTACGATGGAACTATGTATTTATCGCAAAATACGAGTTGATTAACCAATGAAAAGGTTAAATGAACGTTGCGCTGCAGAGACATTTAAAGTTCTTCTGAGTCGCTATATTAACGTCAATAATGTTGACGTCTCGTGTCTGAACATCGCAAAACATGCCACTTCGGAACGATGAAAGAAGATACACAAGTCCGCTAATTAAAAATCTCTTACGGACAAATTACGCGATATCATCAGCAATCACGAGTAAAGGAATTTCCTTTTTGCTCCAACGCGATAATAACTTCAAGAGCAAAATGCATGCTTCGAGTAGAAAATTTTAGAACACGTTCATTATCTGAGAAGAAGAGGTATCGTATATTTTCGTATTTTCGGCATCAATATCTTTTCTGATATTAAATTGCGCTTCAATATTTCAGAACGTTGTATTTTCTTGGCTATTAAAATACTAACCTTTTTACCATGAGTAAGTGCATCCCTACCATCTTTTGTTTCAGCGTAAGAAGACATAACCTCATTATCTTTGTTTCAATTCGTAGACAAAATTATGTCCACGAAATGTTAACCTATCAATCATTTTTATCATTTATACACAATGATAATTTATCACATCTTACACGTTCCATGTTATTTAAAAAAAAAAAAAAAAAAAAAAAAAATTGCATTCGTGAAAAATACACGTCAATAAAATAGTTTATTATAAAAAAAAAAGGTACTTGTTACTGACGATGGAATGTCAGAGCATTCGAATGGTCGAGCTTAGGAGGTTAGAAGCTCCACTGCACTTACGTTCGACCGAAATCGTAAATTCTCTCAAGAGCCGAATAATAAAATAATATGTTTCAGCCAGCTGTGGGATTGAAAAAGTTCTTAATTGCAAGCTTCGTTAGCCAGAAGCCACGGCATTCGACGCTCGAATGCTTGAATCGTTTCTCCCCGGAGAATTTCAGACTGGTCGGAATACGAATGCCTCCGCGCTCTTGCAAATCGATTTCATTATAATTTCGTTACTCGTCGGATTCCTCACATTTCGCGTTCTTTCACGACGTGGCGCGACCGGGAGTCGCGCTAACCACGACCAGTCAAGGATTAAACTTTGAACGACGCCCAAGGACCTCTGGCAGCAGCAAAAAGAAGTCCATAATTCTTCGAGTCGTCCATCGAAGGGAAAAACAACAAACCACCCGCGCATTTTCAACGAGATTAGAAACACGTCCTTCTACGAGAGCCGTACTTGCAATTAATTTCACGTTTCTTTCGTATCTCTCGATTTAACGATGCAAACTGCAACTCTTCGAAGAGTTATACTCTTTGAAATAATTTATTTATACGACGACAGGGAACAACAAATCACGAAGAGTAGGAAACTTTCACGATGAATTGCATCAGCGGCGTGTATAAATTGAAATAATAGCTCACGGGTGTCTGTTACAATTTTCTTGATCCCCCTAGTAGCTAACGTTTATTCGACGAACAGAACTGCAGTTTTATTTCGCATTATCTTAAATTAAACTATCGTACGTGCTCCTTTTTGTTTCTCTACGGTATATTACTGCACAGCGTATTTCACTGTCAGTTGAATAAAAAATCAACACATAGCCAATACAGTCCGCGTAATTACGTACCTTCTTGGTAGATATCGTAACTGATCAACATTCATCGTATTTATGCTCTAACGAGCGTAATAAATTGACAAGAGCGAGTTACTCACCACCGTTCTTCTCGTCCTCCTTCGCTTCATCCCCTACCGGCTGGACACTCTCCTTGCTCGTGTTGCACCCCATTTTCACTCCGGCTCTACCGTGCTCTTTTCCTTTCTCTCTATCTCTTCTCTATCCTCAGTCAAACGCAAACGCCCACTCGCGTTACTCGCGTTACTCGCGACACTCGCTGCGCGTAATTCACGACCACGATCGACTAATCGTAAACGGTTTTCTCGTTGACATCGAGTCGCGAAACAGACGGACCGTGGGTCGCACGTTGGGGAAAAACTGCCGACACTCCGACCGGCAAGGACGAGTTGGACAGTAGGAAAGATCACAGCGTTATTTTCGGCGTTTCCAAAAATCTCGGTTCTCCTCTGGTGGGCCCGGAGAAGGTGAACGACACGTCGCGGTACCGGCTTTATTCGCAGCGAGCTTCGTTGAGGGACGAAAATACAATTGATTCTTTGTGATTGGTCAAATCGTGGACGTATCGTAAATTCGATCGGTTACGCCGTCTCTTCCCTTCGCGAGTTTAACAACCGATTAAGAAAAATATATATGTATGTATGTATGTATATATATATATCTATATATTAAAACACTGTACAAAAGCTACTTGCCGGCGAACACTAAACGCTAACCTACGAACGTACCACGAACACAATTCTCGTCGGCGTCGCGAGACGTACTGACACTGCTGACGACCCTGCCCTTGCGTCGCGACTACGCGAGTCGATATATATTCCTTCGTGATCTCTGTCTGCGTGAACGTACACACACGCAGTTTCGCTGCATGCGCGCGAAAACCAATAACAGTGTGCACGTCTCTACGACGGATCCTCCATATGCAACCTTGCTTTCAGAGATGCTGCATTTCAAATGTAATTTTGCATCTTTCGAGTTGACCACAAAGGGGTATGTTCGGTTTCGTTCTGGGTGTATCTCGTTAGTTAATCACGCGCCACTCCCAATTCTCGTGCACCATCCAAGAAGAGAGTAGTTTTACAAGGTTTAATCGATTTCATAAAACGGATACATACTACGGCCGGTTGTTTTATTGTATTGAAACGACGAGACCGGTGGCAGACAGGCGCCAGCAGCTCTCGCGGTCTTCCTGTTTTCTGGAACGAATATCGATTTTGTAGTTTTGATAATCCTCCGCGATTTACCACCGTTGATGATTCATATTTCATGGACGCGACTTACACGTTTGTTTGCGTTTCGTAGTCGCGTGACTCGCGAGAGCGGTACTGACAAATAGCTGTCGGTAGTTTTAATGCTTCTCTGGCATGCGCGATTCTCCCGATATCAGAAAATATTAAGGATAAGAAATAACAATGAACAAATTTAATTAGCAACGATGTTTATTGAATATATGGATGATGGAAATTATATTTTACAGTGTCTAATATATACAGGATGTATTAACAAATATTTATATCGAGAAATCGTTAGTCCGGGAATATTTTGATTTCATATATAGTACATATTTTTCTTTTTTTTTCAACATCTCCACCTATCCATTTCGCTGTGTAATATTTTGTAATATTTTTTTCAACGATTCAAAAATATTTGTAACAAATAAACTAAACATCCTGTATATTTTCGATTAACAATTAAACCAACTCGTCATGTGTATAACGTATAAAAAAAAAAAAAGTTAAACGTGTACATTTTACATATCGGAAGTGCTCCATTTATAAGCTTCTTCTTGACGCGCTACCTTGGCATTTTGCGCTTCAAACCATCGTTTTTCGTACCCATTACTTCTGTCGACTCCGTCCCATCTATGACCGGGTTTGATACCGAAACGATTTGGCATAAATGATCCTTCGTACTTTGGTCGATCTGAAAACATACATAATCGCATATCAATTCGATCATCGTCATAAATACGAGGATTTTCTCAGAATTAAAAGTACAACGCTTTACCTGGTTTCCTTTTCCCTTCTTTTATCTGTTTTTGTTTAATATATTCCAACATAGGATCACCTTCTCTTTCTTGTTCTCTAAGTCTTTTGTCTAAATCGGCATCATCTGCGTACCTTGCTAAAGGCTTACTCATTTCATAAAGATCGTCTTTTAGTTTTTCTTCACGATCCTCAACTTGTTTCAAGCTGATGTAACAAATATGTTTTTTTCAGAAATTTATCCACAAGCACAACAATAATTTCATTTTACAAATTGGATTCTATATCGCTTACCCTTTCCCCCATTTGGCGTATTTTTCGTCTAATTCCGCTTGTCGCTTCTGTTTCTCCCGTTCTTCTTTCGCTTCTGCTTCCAAATCGCGTTTTTTACCTGTTTTAGTATCGCGTACAATCGCCGCTTGTCCAGCTCCTGTAACTTCTTTGCTAAGCTGAAGAAAACGAAATTTTGTGATGTTTTAATAAGATACAAATTAGAAACTAGAAATTAGAAATGAAAATTGAAACTTATTCAAATACCTTGCTAAAATGTTCAGCTTCTCGCTTTTTGTACGCCTCTGTTTCTTCTCGCAGTGTTTTAGCATCTTGTAAGCCAGCTTTTTTTCCATCTAATGTTCTTTTCATTCGTTTTTCGATATCCACCTCGTCTACATCCCCATGCTTTGATTTTTTTTCCTTGACGTAAATGTCTTCTTTGCCTGAACGATGATTAGAATCGTAATCATACCGATCACCAAATTTATTCGATTTAGACTTATAGAAATCTCTATTGTCTTCTCTAGGTCTATTTGAGCTTGAGTGGATATCTCTGTTTCTTTTACGAGACGGACTCATATCTGAATCGTGTCTTTTGTCTGGATTTTTTTCAGAATATTTATACATTCTATTCCTATCAGGTTTTCCATTTCTATGCATATGATATCTTGGTGAACTTTCTTTGAACGAATTATCGTGCCTGTTTCTCCTTATTTCGATTGACTCGTCGCGTCTACTTCTGTATTTGGAACTCATATGAGCATTCACGTCTCTTTCATATTTTCTAGTAGGTAGGCTACGCTCAGAATAATTACCCCTCGTACTATGCTTATGATTTTTACTTCTTGCTAGGTTCAAGTCTGATTCATAATCTCTACTTTTTCTATTTCTCTCAGGGCTCAAATCTGAATCGATATTTTTCTTACTTTTTCTAGGAGGACTCAAATCTGAATCTGAATCTTTCCTACTCTTTCTAGGAGGACTCAAATCGGAATCAGAATCTTTTCTATTTTTCCTAGGAGGGCTCAAGTCTGAATTATTTGCATCTTTATGCTTTGTATTTTTCTTAGATTTGTGCTTTCTACTTTTCCTCGATGGACTTAAATCTGAGTCATCAGATATTTTCTCTTTCCTTTTTTCCCTCTTTTTCATTTTGTGAGATGAAACACCTGTGTCTTGACTATCATTATCACTACCGGTATGATTGAGATTACTATGCTTTTTAAATTTTATTCTAGGTGGGCTCAAATCACTATCCTCATCTTTTTTTGCTTTTCCATTTGTTTCGTCCTTTGTCTTTTTAGATATCCGTGGAGGAGACAAGTTGTCGCTTGAATATTCTTTTTCTTTTCTCAATGGATTTGGACTATTATCAGAAATATGCTTTGATTCTTCTAATTGCCTATTTCTTCTATCTACACTAGTGATAGTTAAATCACCGTCTTCGTCATTAGCTATAATTTTCCATCTTCTTTTGTCTGTAAAATCGACTGGCCCGCGTTCATCCACCACGCCAGCAATTTGAGGTGCATCTTCTGCATCGATGAAAATATCAAATTCATTCTCTTCCATTGGTCTCAAATTCGTCAGGTCTATGTCATCGTCAATGATCTTTACTCTGCAAAATACATCTCAACATTTGAGCAAAGAAGTGAATAACCTTTGAAGAATTATTGTCTAAAGTCGTTAAAATCAATTGTGGATTTTATAATTTGGTTTGACCAAAATTCTTTTTGCGCATTTGAACAATCTTCCATAAACGTAACATTCAATTAGGAAAATGATAGTAAGTAAGAGTATTTTGTTTATTATGCATTACAGTTTCAAATATTCGAAATGTTTTATCTTCCAAAAAGATGTGTGAAACAATTACTATAACCTAAAACACAAGGATTTCCTGTTGAAACTGTCGAAACGAGCTATGATATTTATAAATTTAAACTTACGTCTTTGCTCCAAGTTTCGTCTTTTTCTTTTTCTTTTTCTTCTTGTCATCTCCCGAGGACAAATATTTTTTTAAATATTCCTTTTGATTTATAATCTTTCTCTCCATTATAACTTACGCAAGTACCACCGCTCTAGTCTACTATGTAGACATTTCGTGGCGCGTTCACGCGAGGGCGCCACATTCACTACTTAAATGTTCCACGAAAATAATAATTTGAAAAATTGTATATATATCATATTTCTTGTTAAATATTACGATAATAAAAACTATATGGAAACTATAATTTCAAATTTAACTCATGTATAATTTAAAGCGTTTGAATTTTTCTTTTGAACTAATCATTGAAACTATATGGATTACACGTCCAGAAGAATAACATAAAGATATTAGTTTTGTTTAGAATGTATGTAACGCTTATTCAACGTGTAGAATTATACTGTGATTGTTTTGCTTTTGCACTTAAGGACGTGAAAAATAATCGTGGAGACAATCCTGAATCGTTAGCATAACAAAATACCAAACGACGTATAACTTATCAGGACTTGGTCATTGCTTAACTTGATTTTTAAATACATAAATTTTTATTTAATATATATCAATACAGTTGTAACTTAAAAATTAGTATCACGAAAGTGTAAATATAGTTTTAACCGATAAAAAATTAACAAATTATTATATTTGAAATTGTAATAAATTCGTGGAAGTGTAACTTTGCGATAGAAATGTAAAAATTATTAAATTATTGATTGGTATAGTAAAAAAAAACTGTTTTTCGAAATACAAATCAAATAACAAATCAAATGACTCCCAAAACATAGGACACGAGAAAGCATTGAATGTCTAGCCTAGTCAATGATTATACACGCGGAAAATCGCAGCTGTACATATAATTTTCATATTGGTTGACTTCCCGGTGAACTCATGCACCGTGCCGACCTTATCGGCGGAGCGTATCAGGCCACGAGTTACAGAGAACGATCCACGATGCAGTGTACCAGACGAACTTTATCGATTTTATTTATCGACCGCGTGTACAGTCCGTTTAGCAAGGTGATGTGATACAGCAAATCTAGACGATCTAACCCCGAGACTTGATGTAGAAGAAACTGGAAGCGGTTCTTCATTGGCCGCTGGAGGAAAGCAGGTAATTACGGATTGGAGGTGGTAACGGCGACCGGAGGTAGGGGAGCGAAAGTGAGCACAGCTCCAAGAATGGGCAGGAAGAGACGGACTCCTTGAGGCCTGGTGGCAGAAAGTTTGACGGATAATAGGAGCGTAGGAGCGTCGTTGTTGCAACGTTTCCATTCAATCGAGTGGCAAGTGGTGATAGATCCATCGTGGTGAACAGCGATCAACTAGCGAGCTAGTGGAAAATCGCGACCGTAGGGTACGCGAAAAATGAAAGTGCGGAGGAACGCGATTGCTCGATCGAGAAAAGGCTGGCTGGCGGAGTGAGATTCCGGTGACGTTCCAAAGAGAGAAACGTAGCGTGCGCAAGGTTATGGGCGTGCTGCTGGTACGATCCAGTGTGTGCCAGTGATTCTCACTGACATGCCTGCTGCGACCCCCGTTGGAAAAAATTTCGTGCTCGCAACAACTTGGCGCATAATCAGTTACCGCGAGACCGCTCTGACGTGAGCGTCATTCGTCATCCTTGTCGTCGATCCTTGAGCAACGTGCTGCATGAGATCATGACGCGAAAACTCAGCAAATTTTTGATACTCTTCGACAACACGAATCTCTTGTATTTTCCCGGCCACTTTTTGTCCGGTCGGGTACTTATCGAGTTGGACGACGAAGCTTAGTAAGTATATACCATCTTCATCGTGTACCATATCTTAACATCCAAGAAATCGCGCGAAATCTCTTTAGTCAAAGCGAAAGACGCTTTAATCATTTATACGTGTTTCTATTAAATTATTCACGAAGAGAATTGAAAGAATTTGAAATTTCAATTATTAAATTTAAATTACTAAACTGACTAAACTTTAGATCAACGTGAAACGAGCTATTTTGGAGTTACATTTTTGACTTTTATGAGAGACCGGGGAGCGCGTGAAAGCGTGTACATTACGTCAAATAATTACGTTTCGTCAGATGTACCTTAATGCGTAACGTCTTCTATTGTAGATACTGAAAACTTTCACGATGTAAATTACGATATATCGAATAGTTACGGTACATAGTTATGTGATTGATCGAACGAGTATCTAGCAATTGCAATATTCGCAATAAAATAAGATAATGCGAACTTTCCACCTTGTTAGAAATCCATTGAAATGTATTGTTTTGTCGCAATTGCACTCTCCAAAACGTTAATTCAACAAAATAATTGTCATGCCGTTAACGACATTGAATTTTTTCCTTTTTTAAAAGCTGCATTATTTCGAATACATCGTTATAATCGAATTAAATTTCTTCGTAACGAGACTGTAATAACACGTTCGATGTATCACAGTGTTTCAGGGTTGCATTTTCATGTGATCGGTGAAGGAGTGGTGCGCGTACGCAGTCAACGCGCCGAAAGGGTTTACGACAAAGAAAACTACATAGATTTTCGTATGAGATTGCTGGGCGAGCCAGGTAATGAAAAGAAATTACATTACGGTACATTTAATGTAGCCGTTAAGATGAAACGGGCACAGCATGTTCGGATAACGAGCTCTCGGATGATAAGCCTGCGATCTGGAACATCTTAATAGAACATATTAATTTTACGCGAATTTGCATTAATGCTCGCAATCGCCAAATTGATGAATGACGTTCTTCCTTTAATTAAAAGGAACTAAGTTGCAAAATAAATGAAATTTTTAATAATAATAATAATTCTTGGCTTTCACGAATGTTAAATTTATAAGATGATCTTATTACTTATTGATAAAAAATTTATCAGAAATGCTTGCATCTTTTCGCCAACAGTAAGTAACGATTAGACTGCGGATTTTTATGCATTTGTTGAAAATCTGAAGCAGCTAAAATGCACGCCATTCAGAAATAGATAAATATTAAAATACAATGCTTCTATCTAACTTTTCTAGCTTCTATCTAGCTTAAACATTAATTACATTAATAAAAATCTGAATTTGCATAAATATCCGCGATCCAATGTAACGATAGTTTGTAGTTGGTAGCATTAATGATGTATATTTGAAAGCCGTCGAATTCTTCACATCACAAACGGCGCACCCGCGAACCGCACGGTGCATAATAATGCAAAAACTGTTTCTTTTTGTTCTCTATCGTACAACATCGGAATCCAGGAGAGGGGCCATCGCTGCTGTCACCGGGGATTCACAGCTTTCCATTCAAATTAGGCCTACCACTGGGCCTACCGTCTACTTTCTTGGGCAAACACGGCTGGGTGCAATATTATTGCAAGGCTGCACTTCGGGAGCCCGGCGGTCTGACGCACAAGAATCAGCAAGTCTTCATTGTGATGAATCCCATCGATTTGAATTTAGAACCGCCGATTTTGGCGGTAAGTCTCTCTCACTCTTGCTCCCTGCTTCTTCTTTATACACACTCCAGAAGTTCAGAAGTTTGAAGCATCCTTTCAGATGAAATAAATTTCTGAATATTGTAACTGTGAGTTTGCAGACAATTAATCACAATACTTGAAAATATTAATATCGTAAATAATAAAATATTTACGTTTTTGCAAAGAACTTTTGAACGGCAGTGTATATGTCTTCTTGCGTTATGGATGATTTCATATTTCATATTTATACGTTCTCTTATTGGAAACCAGTAAAATTTAGATAAGGAGATGAAGGATATATTTATAGTGAACTACAATATTTCAACTATTAACGATCATTATTATTAACTTGCGGATATTTATTCAATTTTACATTTTTATAAACAAATGAAATCTGAATAGAAATTTAAATTAAATAACGTAATAAGAGCTTTATGTTGACTGTAACATGTACTCCACTTTTGATATTTTATATATTTTTGCATGTTGTGAGCATTCTTTACATTCTTGCATCTTCCAATTTTCAAATCTAATAATAGTATAACTTAATAATCTGTTTAATCTAGTAATAACACGCACTAGCGGTTATTTATAGTTAAAACCGATATTTTTAAGAAATTCCAAAGTAGTTGCTAAATCTTTTCGACAGTCATACTTTCTTCTTCTGTTGGAAATATCAAAATAGTATATTTTAATACAATGCTTATATTCAAATTTATGCAAACTACGTTTTCACATAAATGAACCGCGCATTCATGCATTCCACTACTTCACAGTCAGGGCGATCATTCTTGTTTTGAACATCGTTATTCGGCTTACGCTTTCTATCCCAAGCGTGCAATTAGACGAACCCTGACACGCGCATCCTAAATCGCGAAACATCGCCGGTCGGTTGGTTTTATTGCGATTGCGATCACACTAAACGTAGTATTGCACATGTAATGATTTAATTTGCAATTTCGCTGCACGCAACGCACTCGTCTGATTTCTAATCATCGTTTAAAACAACCAGCCTCACCGAGTGAAACGAATTGTATGCAGAAAGATTAATGCCTCGCAGAATAAGTTTGTTCAAACATCAGCCCGGTGATTATCTAGTGAGAAAATATAACATGATCTGTGTGATGTGTCATCACATGTTCCGATCGATTTTGCAAATAATTTAAATTTTGCAAGTATGACTAAACACTCGAGGTGTTTAATTCTTTGTAGTTTTATGTCCAACCTGTCTGAGACTCTTACATACATGCGTTTAGATTGCAATATATTCACGAGTTTTATTAAGTTTATTCTAGATTTTTGAAAAATTTAGGAAAAATGTTCCGTTGTAATAGATACAGATAGTGAAAAGCACAACTGAATCAATAACAATGAAAAATTATCGAATTTCCAGCATTACAGTTAGACAATGAGATGTCAAAATATCTTGAATTTCTATCGTTTAATCCAAATATTCAAAATTTCAGAAAATGACGAAAAAAAATTGTAGAGCAAATTTTAAGGGGACATTATTCAAAGAAGAAATTTGTCTTCAAGATTACAGGATCTAGTCATGAAAAAAATTGTATATATCACTTGAGTATTTAACAAGCAATAAAATGATACAGAACCATATCATTCTCATCGTTCGAGTTATTGCCGAAATTATGCAGATATTAATGCAGTAATACAGGTATTTATCACAGCTAGATTAAAATAATTTTCCAAGATTCTGAACGACTTTATGAATGTCTCACGAACTGCTTAACGACAGAATTTAGCACAGGGATTCATCCATTCTCGTTAAAATGAAGAAAATGCACGTGTATGTACAAAATGTATGTGGCTTTCCTTCTTCAGCATATTATTGAGAGAATGTCTGGAGAATTTTAATACAACCGGGTTCTGGATAATGGTCATTGACCTGCGTAGAAAGCGATCTTTGTCATATTACATATCTTTTTCTTTTTACTTCTAGTATCATTACACTTGTTTTTGCTTCCGTATTTCATAGATAATATTTCTTATCTTACTTTCCATTCATGTTTTTCGTTACATATTCTTTCTTTATTTTCTTATCTTAAATTATATTAATTTCTGGCACATTTTCAATACTATTTTTACATTTCGTTTAACTTTTTGTCCAGTACTTGTTTCTCTTTTTTTCTTTTATTTTATATTTGGAGATTTTACAGTACATTACGGTGATTGCATTTTCCTTGAATTTATAAATTGCAATATAAATTTTATTTTAAGAACTGGTTTTGAAATTTATATAATATACCAAGATTTTTATCATATTATGATGATTTCGCTTGAATTTGTTTACAAATTACAACATTCGTTGTATCATTCTTTTCTTTTTTTGCAGTCGTTTCCGGAATGCATTAAAGAATCGATATTTGCTCACACACGTTCCGTCGCATGTTTTGTGGGAAGTTGTTCTTGTTTATGCGACCAAAGGAACACATTGACATCATACCAGATAACATGTAATACAAGATAATTCTTACGTAGGCATGTGACATTCAGCTTCGAATGCGACCGCATTGTTGATTCAACTATATAGTCACATTCGTTGCACACGCCTTGCATTGCATAATCGAGAACTCCCCAAGTGATAGTATCGATCTCTTGTTCGATGAAGGAATAAATGAAATTTAAAGATCCAAGGATTGCAAAAGAACGCGATATATATCGCTTTTTTTAGATATATATTTCATTTTCGTTGTGTACTTCACGCTTTCGTTGATGTAGTGAAACTTTCAATATTCAAATCGATATGCCATGGTTCATAAAAGTATTCGAACACTTTCCAGAAAAGAATTATGTACACATGTATCGTGTAAAAAAATTTGATATTCCAATACCATTACACAGATCATTATTATTATAGTTCAGTAAAATATTGATAAAATTGAATATGTATGGAAATGAGAAGATATTCATTCTATATTCTCTGGTATACTAATTTTTGATGTGCCAATTATTGGAAGACAAGTTTTCTTATATTCTCAAAATAATTCTTGTAATTTCTGTAATAAATTTGATCAATATAATAATTATAGTCTCAGCACAGTGTTAATAAAACGTCGTACATAATTCACACATATATATATTAATATATTTAGAAAAATTTTTTACGCATATTTGAATACTTTCGTGATTAACGATCGACATAAATTGAAAGCAAATTCGATGAATAATCAGGAAGACTTGTATATCAGGAAGTATTTGTATAATTTTTTAATAATTTTAAAAAATGCGTCTCTCTTAATTGATAGCAACCGGCAAGGCAAGAAATCGAGCAACGAGTCGGTGTTTCCTGCGTTTCCGGAGGTCCTGTATTTTGCAGAGTAAGCCTGGACAGGGGCGGATACGTAGCCGGTGAAAGTATCGGGATCTCAGTGACCGTCAGTAATCAGAGCAAAGTACGTATCGTATTTCGATTCGATGGTTAACCAAAAGAATTTCTGTCTGGAAACAAGATCAGCATAATACGACACCGTCACATATTACACCAATCTGCAAATGTTTTCCTCGCCTGAAATTCACACGAAGCACGTTAACAAAATAATTAAATATTTTTAAACAGAATGAAAATTTTCATTTAAAAGAAAAGAAAATAACATTCGTTTATTTCAGAAGAAGAGTATAATTATAATTATACGTCAATTATTTCAAGATTTCATTAAGAATTTTAATTGACAAAAATTACAAAGTGCAAAAGCAACAGCTGAAGGATCTTAATTAAAGTCATAAGTAAATATCGAACTCTAGTTATAAAACAGAATTACCGTAACGTAGTGTCAGAATAAAATTGCTTTCATCTTTTGCATAAAATTTCACAACGAAGTCGGTATGGATGTTCATATAATCGGATAGCGAAACACATTGCAAACAATACAGCAATTACTCCTTGTATTGTGTGATGCAAGATCCACATTTAAGTATACGTATAGGATCGAAATGATTCAACAGGTGACGATGAAATCGACTAAAGCATCCTTGACCGAAACAATTCAGTACCTGTGCCGTGGTAAAGTGCTCGCGAGCGAGACGCGAGAATTAGCCAGCGTTTCCAGGGGGAAAATCCGCCCTGGAGAAGGCGAGGAATGGTTGAACGAGCAAATGTACGTTCCACCGTTACCACCCACCAATCTGCGCGGGTGCCATCTCATCAACGTTCTTTATCACGTCTACGTAAGTGTAAACGTTGTTTCAACTGTTGTTACGATAATTACCGTTACGTTACTAAAGCGTTGCACTCTCTCCTTGCTGCAACCTGTTTTTGCCACAAAGCTAATGCGCCTGCGGCCATTTACAGAAAGCACCGACTTTCTTCTCCACCTTTTTTCTCCATTTTTCCATTATGAAAGTGTCACTTATTAAGTTTAAACGCATAGCTTCGAGAGTAATAGACTGCGACATTTATTGCATGCAATATGAAAAAATATAACATAATATTAAGATAATATAAATTTCTAATGATAAATTTGTTATATATGTGTATATAATTATTTATATATTATACGAATCATTTAATTTCTATTGGAGTTAACGTTACAATTTATCATAAATAATTAAATATTATAATATTTATATAAATTGTAACGTTAACAAAATGTTATGCACGAAAAAATAATTTTCATGATGGAACAATGCCACTGTGTATACAAGATCTACTGTGCCATCAATCTTTTAAATTTCTCTGGTTTCACGGTACGCATATAAATTTATCTTCCTCGGGTTTCGTGTCGATTCTTCCTCACGACTTTTTATCCCAAATACATATAGTCCAAGTCGTTTACATTCTATAACAAACATACGTACACGTAAATTTCTACAGGAATAATCGATAACGAATTTTCAAATTTGGATATATTTATTATATTTATATTATCGGATATTTTTATTATATTATAATATTATATTTTTATTTTTATTATGTATGTTGTAATATGTTTTTTACAGTTCGTAATAAGTCCAAAGAGTCTGGACAAAGAAATCAAACTGCAAATACCAATCGTTCTAGCTACTTATCCCTTAAGACAGGAAGGTGCTCCAGCGGGAACTGCACCGTCGAAAAGAGGAGCACATTACCCGTCAACGTTACCGATATTTCGGCCATGGTTGGACGATAAGGCTCTCGAGATTCAAGAGTGAAGGTTTAATTAACTTTCACCGATGATGTCTAGAAAAAAAAAGTCTCAGCGAAAATCATATCGCGAATATCGATGATGATGATGGTACGAAAGATATAAAAGAAATTCTCTGAACATTTGAAGAAAGTTAATACGCTTATAATAATACTTATCTCGAGTTAAACTTAACTAAAAGTGCTTACAAATGACAGATGAAAACTTTTTACATTCCATTTCGAATTGTTTGTTTAATCGAATTTAGAAAGTATAGAGAAGAATAGAGCATCTTTCATAATTTAAAAGTTTTAGATTTAAAAATATAGTAGTGATATATATCATTTTTGTTAATATCTCGTAAATGTCTATAATGAGTTACAAAATGTTGTTTACAATATTTTAAATATATTGAAATATATTAATGATATTTTAGATATTTATATATTGTAAATGATATTTTTAATGAAAAAATAAGTGTATATTAAAAAATCTCTATATATATATATATATATATATACATCGGGAGAAAGCTTAAATGCGTCAGCGAGCTTCATGATCATATATTTCATTAATGAAAATTATTAACGAACTACTTTTTACAATTGTGTAAAGTTATTTTCCAATTGTATAGATTAACTGAGCATGTTTGAACATAAACGTGATTGCCATATTTATACACAATAAATATGACTTATCAAAGTGAAGAGAATTGTAACATTATATGCATTAAAAAAAAAGAAGTAGTTGTTTATAACAAAAGACAAAAGTACGGTAATTGTTATTTGCTGTTATTTTCAGGTTCCCATTTCTCCCTTTAATTTTTCCAGAACCTTTTCCACTGTGCTTCCAGACACTGTTACGACTTTTTGTCGACTTTTAGAACCCTATAAAAGATGAGCGTTTAAATTAAAAATAAAAAAGAACTAAAGATTTAATTAATAGAAATTAAACTAACTCTATCTAACGATACGTCGGATTTTCTCATTCCCAAAACGGAAGCTAAGTATTTCACGAGTTCCGTATTTGCTTCACCTTCGACCGGAGGTGCGGATATTGCAACGCCCACTGCATCCTCAGAAATATCTACAAAGTAATTTACACCTCCACATACATCTGATTTCCTACTTTTAATTCTGTTTTAAATATTGCAACATATTTTCACCTGTTATATTATTATGTTTCGCACCAGGTTTTGCTTGAATTTTTATGGTGACATTCCCACTTTTATCTAAACTTATAGGCCCTTTAGATTCCTATCAAAATTGATCTGTTTGTTATAAATATTCAAAGACGCAATGTAATTTTGAATTTGAAATAGATGTTTAGTTAATTATGAATTGCGCGTGTAGTATCACTGAATTACTAATAGTTTTTCTTTAATTAAGAAATTTAATTAAGAAAAAAAAAAAAAAATTGGCATTCTTTTAGAGAATATCTAGTGAGTTGCAAATAAAATGTTGCCATTCATGAATTCGCAAGCGACCTCTAGTAGCGTTAAATATAAGTTAAAGGTGTACCATAGAAAATGTCATGTTATTTTCTTAATAGGTGATCAAATCTCGATCACATATTAAATTCTAATCCTCTCAACTAAAGTTGGTAAGTTACGATCTTTATAATTCACTGACCTCGTTAACTGTATTCACTTTCTGACCTTTTCCAGCTTTCTTTGATCCTTGCTTCGACATTTCGCGAGTATTCGTAAGATATTGCAAAAGTTTTCTACGCGGACAAGTATTGCCGAAGTAACGAATCATTTACAATTTGAAAATCACGAATTATATTTTAGACGTAAATGGTTGTTAGTTTATAATGATTCCGATGTTTCTTTAACCTCAACATCTTCGGTTGATCAAGACGTCTGCGCACGTGTAGCTGTGCTGCCAACTAAATCGCAGTAAAACACTTGTTGGCGCGATTTATCAAATTGTTCCACTTTGCTGGTTTTTTCATTTATAACATTTCGAACATTAATTATAATTTACATAATTTCATAATTAAATAAACTGATTGTAAGATGATATAATTAATAATAAAACTATTATCAGCGGATTTTTAATTTACGCTGTGATTATAATAAAATTTGCAGGTTAAGATGCCTAAAAAATTTGTGGGAGAAAATAGCAAGGCCGTCGCTGCTCGAGCCAGAAAAGCAGCGGCGAAAGAGGCCGAAAATACAAAGAAAGCTCTCGAAGCGGAAGAAAGAGCTTGGCAAGACGACGATAAACAGTTATTAAAAAAGAAGCAGAAACAGGTATTTGAATAGTACTTGTTAAATTTTATTATCTGTATGATACTTATTTACTTAATAATTTGCAATAATTTGTTTAGTAACTTACAAACTTATTTTATTTTAGGAAGAATTTGAAAGAAAACGTCAACAACAATTAGAAAAGAAAGCAGAGGTAAAAGCTCTGCTTGAAAAGGAAATGGCAAACATAAAAGTGGGTGGCAAGCAGCCTGCAGCTAAAGTAACTAGAGCAGAAATAGTTGCTGCGACAGAAAAGCGAAATCAGGCAGCAATGAAAAAACGAGAAGAAGAAAAACCAATTGAAGAGAATTTGAATAGGCTAACGATAGAAGGTGAAACTGCTCATGGTATAGACGAAGCTTTATCCATATTAAGGTAAGATAGATGCTGACATTTCCAAAGAAAACAATTGTTTCGTATTATTGAAAATATATTGTCATTATTTGTTACGCAGTACTAAAGAAGCCGAGATTGATCGTCATCCTGAAAAACGTGTAAAAGCAGCGTATGCTAGTTTTGAGGAAAAAATGATGCCTATTATCAAAGAGCAAAACCCTACTCTGAGGTTAAGTCAATTAAAACAAATATTGAAAAAGGAATGGATGAAATCTCCAGAAAATCCACTCAATCAAAAATTACTTTTAAATCGTTGATATTAAACTGAAATATAAACACGCATACGACTGATTAGATGATTTGAAGGAATACGTGGAATAAGACTCATAAATGTAATCATAAACGAATCAAATATCTGTACACAACTTTATTGTAAACGAATAAGTTATACTGTCGTAGAATACATAAAATAACACTGTATAAATCATCTTTGGTATAACTTATACGCTACTGCATAGCCTCCATATTGTATTTTACAATTTCATTTACAAATAGATCTTTAAATTTGATCTTCAAAGAGAATAGCCTAACAATCGTGTACACGTTTTGGCACAGTTACTCTGTAGACTTATACAACTTTACAAACACGAGCGTCCTGTTGGTTTCTCTTTTTGCTACATGGCATTGAAAAACGACAATACATAAAAAAATAACTATACAAAAACTTGGTTACTTCATTTCAATTGTATAAAATGCTCTATACAAATGAATTTTTACTACCATAAAATCTTGGTTATGTAAAATAAATCTTAGTCTTTGTCTCGATGTGTTAAATTTGCCATGGCAAATCAAACATCACCTTTTGTTCTCTCTGTTTCATGTACAGTGAGTGAAATACCCGTACAAAGAACTTGATTTAAATATAATCGTACAATTACATGGTCCACAAATTGTCATTTTAGCAAACACATGTTTCTATTTATCGCTACCATTTCTTGTTTTTCCACAAGTCTATGAAACAGTGTATCATGTGATTAACTTGCTTTGGGCAATCAGTCATAGGTGTATGACCAGCAGTTGGAATTGCTTCAAGAAAAGCTTTCATCATAGTCTAAAACACAAAACATAATGATTACAATTACTATTGAAAAATGAAATGAAAATTATTCTAAAACTACCGCCTTCTGAGAAATTTAAGACTTTCAAATATTCGTACTTGAAAATAAATTGAAAGTATTTTAACGTCGATAGAACTACTGGAAAAAAATGTTTAACATAAACGATTATAGCAAATGTTTTCATCGTAAGTTACAATCACACGAAGTATCATGTATTATCTAGAATTTGCACAAAAATTTTCTTCAACTGTTCCCAATTTACATGGAAAAGGACTTTTTGGATATTTTATGCAGGTAATTTCCTTACCTGAAATAGAAAATATAAAAATTGATGCTTAAAGTATATTTGCATGATTCTCTATTCGAAAGGAAGCTGAAAAAGGAGCAACGTACCCTTTCCATTTGGCATTCCTGCACGAGCGACACTTTGTTGTCCCTTAGGCCATGTATGAGAAGCGTCGGTGTACATATCCTTCTATGGAACACGTAATCTCCTTCCGGCCAGACCATGCCGTCCAAAACGTATTTCATGTGCGAAGGCCATTGTTCTGGCGGCTCGGGGCCGCAGTAAGGGTGTTGACGACCCCTCGCTGAATATAATATGTCTCTATGAAGGCCGCACATTAAAAAAGGCGCCAGGATCGCTCTGAGACAACAGTGACCAGCGCTTTCGGTACTGGGTGCTGCTAAAGGTGTTGGACCACCTCCGGATATCAGGACTAGCTGGTGTATACTGCTGTCGTATTTGCAAGCTAACGCAGCTGCAAAACTACATCTGAAATCGATAAGAAATCACGCAATCATTTTATCATTACACGTATGCGATGTTTCTTTTGGTTGGAATTCCCGTTCGTTGGCTTCCTCTGAAGTTATTTATATTAAATACATAATAATTTAAAGAAACCACGCACGATCAAAGATATACCGAGAAAACGACATTACATATGCACCAATCTAATAATTTATTTTACGACTTTGAATTTTTATATATTTATGAAAAAAATTGTATGTGCAAAAATCTATGCAATGCACGTAACATGCATGATATTTAATATATGAAATATTTTTTATAATTCTACTCAGCAGATAAAATAATTTTCTATTTAAGTTCTATTTTTTGGAATTATTTTCATAAAAATATAAATTCGCAACCTACACATGGCTATCCAGGTGTAAATTAAATAATTCCTTATTTCGTTCAACTGGGACAAGACTTAAACCCCATAATGTATCATTGTGTGAACTTCAACAGCTTACCAAAGGACTCATTAACGAGATTCAGAAATCACGTTTAATTCATATGCATGCCAGTCGTGTAATATCCCTTCCTTATATAATCCATGCTGCGTGCTCCGCAACGCATTTATTGCAACCTTAACTCATTGCCGTAATTTGTGTAGGATACAGATGTTCATTTTTCTAACTAAAACGAGGAACAGGTATATTGAACCGTACGTGGTTTGCGGACTTAACCAGCGGCCTACATGTCGTGTTGCAATGTCGCGCGAAGGATTAATAGAACTTGCCTCTTTATTACAGCATCGTACCGTGTAGGTCGTGATTGCCAGTCGAGCGACCGTATTCGTTAGCAATTTGCATAATAAAAAAAAAATCGGCAAGCTTTCGTAAAACACGGTCAAAACAAAATTGGGAAGCTACGATCTGGCCGAGTTAGGTTAAAAGTCGTTAATTTTAAATTTTTAAAATTACGCCTGAATTGTAAAACTTTTGCTGCTCTCGGTCATTTTTTTTTTTTTTTTTTACCACCAATGCACTTATAAAGCGCATTGTGCTTTGTCGAAAGTTGGACATTTTCGTACACATTTTACTCTTCATATTCTGCGAAGAAATTTTTATATGTTTCAAATTTTTTTCTCCATTATAAAAGTTTTCTTTCAACAATTTTTATCTATTTATTACGAATGTTTTTATGTAATTATTCATATTGGAATATTTCATGAATAATTTTGTTATACACCAATGTATTTTTTTCAGGTTTGCTTGATTCTCTTGATATGCTCCGACATATTTTTTTTGTCAAATAGCCAATTCAAACAAGAATTAAAAACTGAAAAACGTATCGACTTGCCCTATAGAGATAAATACTTAGCTTGGGAGACGATGCTTTCCACTTATCTGTGGAAATATCATTAGAGAAAAGCACGAGAAGGAACAAAACCGCTTACACGTGCTCCCCTAATACAGGCCGAGATGCACGATGCGTTTCGCACGAATCTTCGATACGGACCATCTTGCAGATTTACGAGTAATGCTCAGATAAGATACACGCGATATACCACGCCATATGTTGCAACCATTTCTTTCTGTTCTCTCTTTGGTCAGCACTCGACAACGCATCGTTGCGCAAAAAATGTAAATGCGACGATCAAGCGTGGATGACTATCCTCCTAGTTTCAAAAGCGAATTGATACGGATCAAGGGATACATGCAATAATGACGCGGCCTTTTGCAATTCAAATGATTTTCCATCAGCGTTGGCGCGCGTTAGCGTCGAACGAAAATTCGTGCCGCTGGATAAAACTGAAACTAAAGTGTCAGCATTAAAAAATAATTTCACAGATAGACAGATAGCGGTTAATTGAATTTCTACTCTGTTGCATGCTGGCGCCGATTAATAGGTACGTTTTGTACGAGACAAGAATCAGGAATCTTTTTCAAAAATAAAACGAAAAAGTTGCGATAATAAAATTATTAAAGTAAGAATAATTTATTGCTAAGCCTTTTAAATATTTTTCTACTATTAACACGCGACAATATATGCGGGTGCTCCATTTTAGCAGGAGGGTAGACAAATTGATTTATGTTTGCAAACAAGATAAAGGGTTTTCACAGCTACGTATGCAGGTTAAACATATATAATGATACATAACGTTATAGTACGTTCACTTTTCGTGGGATACGTCTTACGTATCGTAAATTAATTTATACATACAACAGTTTAGTCACTGTGTGTTATAACTTACCATCACTGAAAATTGCACTCGTACATTACAATATTACGTTCGCGTAAGCACGGGCAATGTTGGCAACATTCTAAAAATACCAGATTATTGATAAGGCGGGGAGCTCGATTTAAATCCCCCCCCTCGGTCCAATTAAACCCCAATACATTTATCTTTAATTACCGCAGGTGTCCGACGTAATTTCTCGAATGCGTATAAATAAACTTTATATAAGCCCACTCTAATTACTACAGAAAATGTTGCAAATGTTGCAGTTCGAACGATTTTTCTTTCTTCTTTTACGAAACGATTATCGTGTCAATCTTTAAGAATTGTTAGTTGGGAATCTCTAGAGGCTGCTTTTCACGAGCGTATGAAATTAAATGAATTGATCGACGCTGTACGTACATTCGATAGTTTGAAAGAGAAAAGAAAAATCTATGCTTTGTAAAATGAAAACTCAGATTTTCTTGAACAAGAGTGGGAAATAATTTCAGAAAATAGACATCTATTATTTATTAACAAACACGAGTTCTATTTTTTGATTAACAATAAATAGATTATAGATGTTTATGTAATTTCATATTTTTACAAACGGAAAAAAGAAATATTCTAATGTTTTCACTTTTTTTTGCAGGTACAATAATCTACTGTCGATTATTTCTTCCTACTCAGTCCCGAACTAATCAAATTCAATTTTGAAACTTGATTTCTTCGAAAACGAAGCCTTAAATGAAAGAAGGCTGTTCCTTCTTCTCGACTTATGTCTGCCTGCAGAGTTCTGACTGATTGTATCACGATTACATTCTGTGCATTTTTCCCTTAAAAATCTATCAAAGCGAAAAAGAACAATGTGAAAGCTCGCGATATCTGTGACGAACGCAATTTACGAAGAACACGCGCGTTTTACGCCAAACAGAATTTCTCTCCTCGCTGCTCTCTCGTTGCCTATACAGGCCTGAATCGCAATTTTCTCAAGAGGAAAGAACGAGCAATGACAAAAAGCTTTTAAGCATTACGACACGGGAGGGAACGGAGCAAGAACGCAGCCAGAGCGTGCACTGGCAACGCCTGTAAAAATGAATCGATCACCCCGACGAATTTGAAGAACTCGAGGCACGCGGATTAAATGCGCGTCCAGGTTCGACCATTAGCCATTTTATCGGGTGAACGCGTGCTCGTACGCGCAACGATTCAAACGTCAAGAAATTTGTAATCATCAGATATCCGATAAGGCACTGTCTCGCGTGTATACCCCGTAATTGCGATACACCAGATGCTTTTAAATGGTTCGAAGATAAGTTACGCGACTGCAGCTAAAAGGCTTCTGCCAGCCACGGCCAAATAATTTTATAATGGTAATGAATAGACGGCGGATGTCTGTGCAAATACAGATTTTTACGGATGCAACTGAAGAGACCTAATTTAACATCGGTCGCTAACGTGCCTAACGTACGGGCTTAACTGCCTTTTATTTTCTGTTTTTTTTTTTTTTATTTTCTATGGTTACTTGAAACTGTTTTCAAACGTGCTACACAGAAGCACAGATTGCTAGTTAAATAATTGAAAAATATATAAAGCCAAATCACCAGCATAGTTCAAACCACGCATTTTATTTAATTTTTTTCTTGATCAATTGAATTTGGTTAGTTTTCAGAGTCGAATTTATTGCACATATACAGCACAGATTGTTAATTAAAATGTTAAGAGAACTATAAAAATCTAATCTAACATAATTATGAAATATTTTCTGTGGTTAACTGAAACTGTTTTCAACGTAGAATTTACTTTGGAGAATTTATAGCATATTTTTCTATAGTGATTCTATTTCATTAGTGAAAATGATGGCCAAAGAGCCAATATTTAAATAAATGCTGCTGATGATTTCGACCATGAAATAATTTCACTCGTAATAGGCGAATGCACGCCTAATTTTCCAATGTTCAAAGATACGCATGCGAAATACTGATTATAGTTACTAAGTACGATGTTATTTAATTCATAGTTTGAAGCTTTTGCTACGATTAACTCTGTTATATTCTTTCAATCATTTTCAGAAAAAATGTTCTTATTAGATATTAAATGTTCTTATCAAACGATTTTCCAATTAAGTTTTATGTTAACTAGCATTATTTGGTAATATTGGAAACTACACCAATGTAGAATAGTTTCAGAATTTTTAATTAAATTGAATTCTAAGTCCAATCTAAGATGCAAAATAAAACCAAATTTTCGTAATTTCTAAATTTTGGTAATCTAATAAACTTGAGAGTCAAACAGTTCCTTAAAATATTATAAATCTATTTCATTTGCCAAATTGAGTGTAAAATTATCGAGTGAAGTTATTAAGTTTGAAACGATTAGAATTGTTTCAACGAAAAACCGAAAAGTAAAAAGAAAAGATAAAAGAAAAATAGTTACCCGTAATTATGCGCCACGAGAACGCACTTCTGGCCAGGCTTGAAAGCATAGTGGCACAGTATCGTGTCCAGATCCTTCAGCAGTTTGTTAAAATGGTAATCCCTGGATCGTCCAGGTGCCGAGCTCATACCGTGCCCGAGCATATCCGGCGCAATACAAGGATAACCCAGCGCGGAGAAATATCGAAGCTGGTGCTCGAAGATCTCCGCCGACGATCCGAAACCATGAAGGAACACGATCATGGGCTTCCGATTTTTCCTAAACACGACCAAATCTTGCGGATTCTCTTCGACAGAGGTGGCGTTCTCTTCGACGTTCGGCCAGGTCTTCCTGTAGTCCTCGAGCTCGATGGACGCGGCTGCCTCCTTCCTCAGCTCGAACCTGCCCATTTTCTCGTTCCAGCTGCTCTTTTCCAGAGAGCAGCGATCGGCCTCGTGGTCGGCCGGTGTCTTTCCTCGCAGCTTGGCGATCGCGTTGTTGTCCTTTTTGGTCCCGAAGGACGGCTCGTTGCCGCTGTCCTTGAATTCCAGCCGCAGTTTCTCGAAACTGGGCTCGTTAACAGTTTCCTCCAACTCCTTCAGATCCACCGCGGGCACGCCACGCTCAAGATTATCCGCCGAGATATCGATCGCCCGAGCGGTCTGAACGCTCGAATCCTGCGGCTCGCTCCTTTCCGCGTCATTCTTCCCGGTGACCTCCGATCTCTCGGTACCTCGATCGTTGCTCAACTGCTCGCCACTTCTCGGAATCACCGTCTCTTCGTCCGCTCTCTTTGTCGGCCGGCCGTGGGCATCGCTCTCCCGGCCACCTGCGTTCAAGTCCTCCCAACTGTTCCTCAGGGCTGTTCTGCCGAGCTTCTCGTCGATGATCTTCAACAGGGATTGCTCGAGGCTCGGCTCCTGATCCGGCTGGAATTCGATCGTTTCCACGCTGTTTATCCCAGAATCGACGCAATCCAACTGCTCCAGTGTGACTTCCGTGCCGATCGATCGTCTCAGGTAGAAGTCCAACGAGTCGGGATCGTTGGTCGTGCCGATGAAACCGCGGTTCACGTATCCCTCGCCGTTTAACAACGCGTCGTCACCGTTCCCTCGTCGATCCGATCCCTTCTCGTTCCTCCCGATTCTCCCCGAGTGAAACGAGAAGCTGATGTCGTCGAACGATTCCTCGGTACCGCGGAACTTCTCGCTCGTTGGCTTCCCCTCGTTCGACTCCCCTTTATCGCGGCTCGATCGCCACGACGTCGAACGATCGTTTCTCTTTTTAGAGCTTCCTCTCGCATCTTTGACAAAAGCGTCGTCCGCAGACGCCACGTACCTCACCGTGTCGTCCAGTATCTCTTCCAGCAGCACGTTGATGTACTTCTCCAGATCCTTCACGATTCTGTTTTTCATCGTTTTCTCGTCCGCTTGTTGATCGTCCGTAACAGTGGTCGCTTGGTCGATCGCTTCGTTCGTTCCGGGGATACCCTTTTCCTCCACGCTGGCCGATTCATCTTCACCACCGGAAACCTGTAGTTTTTGTAAATTCGCCGACACCCTGTGCTCGAGTTCCTCGATCGCCCGTCCGTTCTTCTCCGCCTCGCACAGGCTCGTCCGAATTCTGTTTAACTCGTCGGAGATGATCTGTTCCTCGGCGGTGCTTGCCCGCTTCGACTGTCGAAAAGAGCATCTGCAGTTGCCGGACGAATGAGGCCTCCGGGACCAGCGAGTGAAGAAATTGTCGGTGACGGATTCGGGCCTTTCGTTCGTGTTCTCGTAATACCAGCAGCTCTTCAAGCTTGGTTTCAGGACTCTCAAGGTCCGCCGTGGTCCGACGATGAAAAAGTCGCAGTCGGGAAGTTCCACTCTACCCGGACCCACTCGGTTTCTGTTCCTCCAATATTCGAAGAACTTCGCGTACCAAGGTGTCCCCGACAGTGGCTCCTCACCCTCCGTAGCCATGTTTTCAGCGGGAGTTTGTCGCGTTTTGCGATCATAAAGATTGCTCCAATATTTTCCACGAGATTGCAACGTTACGAGATCCTTGCCGTGCAACGTGGAAAATCTCACGTGTTATAATTGGCTAATATTCGCTAATAGTACAGAGAAATTGACCGAGGATCGTCTCGTTTCCGGTTATGCGGTCGCAATTTGCGCCTTTTCAACGCATCGTGAACTCTCTTGCCCATGTACACTCTGACTCACTCTGCTATTTCCACTTTGTAAATAGAGGCAAGTTTGTTGAATACCGCGTCAGCGGAGCTGCAATTCGCCGCAAGTATTTTCACTTTTCGCGAGACTACCAAAATATCTAAAAATATCAAAAAATATCAAAAAATATTTATTTCTTTTTTTTTATAAAAATAACGTAATAATCAAGTTCTTCCTTTATAATTTCTATTCGTTGAAGATTCTTTGCAATTCTCTTCCTTTATAAATCGTTTCGGCGAATATTTTCAGCATCGTGATATTATTTGTAGCCGTCTCGTTTTTCTTCCTAAAACTTTTTAACGATATTCTCCAGTGTGACTCAGTCTTTCCTGCTCGAAGCTGGTTTTCGCGCAACGTCGAGTCAACAGATTACAAGCAATGATTTATGCAAGAATATTTATAGGCATCTTCCTTACAGGTATTATGCTCGTACATCAATGTAAATTTTTCTGGAAACTAAATTCTTATTTATCTGGGTATCGCGAATACACTCCCTGTCTTTTTCTTTTTTCGCCTTCGATATCAAGTTCCTTTTCCTTTGAAAATATACTTTTCGTGACTTGTTCGTCGCTTCTAACGAATCTCTTTGATTTTTCCTTCCAATTTGATCGTTCCACCGGGCTGCACGCTCGTAGCCTTGCAACACTTTTCCTGCAATTCTTGTTATCGTTGCTCGATCAAACACGATTTCCCCGCGAAAAACGAAAGTAACATTTCTCGCGGCTCCTCGTTAAGCAGTTTGCGGCTCGCTGATTTGCCAATGACGCTTCCAACGTTGAAACAGCTGATTGCCACGTCTGACGTTTCGATCTGTGGATAATAAGTTTAATTGGTAAGACCAAGCATCATATTGCTATTGTTAATTAACAGACTACGGATTTTTATGTACTTTTGGATAATTTGGAAATACAAATTGCACGGGAATATAAATTGCATTTGGAAATACAATTGCAATTTATCGAATATACAAAAATATTATAAAATTCAGTCAAGTTTCTTATTTTTATGTTTTGCAATTGATTTTCATGCTGGCGAAGAAGATAGAAGAAAATTTTAGAGAAAAAAAATATTGAATTCGGATCATTAATTAAATTAAAATTAATAATTTCAGTTTTAATTAAATTAAAATTAATAATTCGGAATGTGAAATCAATGTACGTATTAGACTTTTTTGGATACAGTCGCGTGAATTTAGACAATTTGTCCAAAACGAATCCAAGACAACAAAGTTCCAGTTTCTCTCAACTGAAAAGTCTTTTAATATCGCCAAGTAATAATTAAGACACGACAAACGAATGTTTAAAAAATTAAAAAGGATAAACGAAATTACGGTAAATGATATGATTCCGTGCTAGTTTCGAAAAAATCGAGTAAATATATTTATTATTTCGCTAGTTACATTCAATCTGCGATATAAAACGCCCGAGGAACATCTGTAACTTAATAATCGACTTCCTTGTATGATCGGTCTGACTATGAGAAATAATTATTCATACTCACAGGAATAAACAACACTGAACGCTCACTTAAACGTTCTGATATGCTGTTCATTTGCAAAGTGAAAATTTATTGCCAATTTATTGCTACGTCGATTTATCGCTGATAATTTTCAGCAATGTATTTTTCCAATCATTTCTACGTCGTTTTCCGCATTGCTTGTTCTTGTTTTATTACATAAACGATTCTTCTTTTACAGAGAATAATTGTGACGCTCGTCGCTTCAATCTGTGAACGATGAGCCGATTGTTACATCGTATTTTAATGTCGTCTCACATAACAGATGCACGAGTGACGAACGCTCGCGTGAGGTAAGAACGAAATAATAGAATGTACATTGTACATCCCGCAGGATAATTCTCATTATTCTCGTGCTGCATAGAACGTCGCTGTTTGAACGAATGAATAGTCGGACTAGTCTTTTTTTTTAGATGTGATTTAACTTTTAAATATGATCTATGACTGAACTAACGCGTAAAAATTAGAAAACTACAATGATATCTGTAGAATGATCAGAACGAAACGAAATAATCGAACTGGTTATCCATTTTGTAGGTAAGGATTTGAAGAAAAGGAAGCAAGAATAACCTCAAGTTTTCTACTTTCTCGAAACATTGCGAATAAACGCTCAATAGCTGGTCTAGACAAAAATCCTACAACTTGTACAAAAAGAACGTGACAACAAATGTAAGTATTGTGCTTTTTCCAAAGGTTTTTTTTTTCTTTTTTTTAGAACACTCCATTATTTGCTTACTTGCGAATTTCGAATTACGTCTGCATCGTAAGACTGGTTACCACAATCTGTTTTTCATATTTCCCGCGCGAACGTGGTCTGATTTAAAACTACAGAGAAGCCTTTATAATAAAAAATTTAGAGAAAAAATGTGATCGTAATTATAAATTTCGTGCGAAATTGGTAGATTTATTTGTTCCGAAATTCAGAACGATGAAATGTATATTTATTTCTCTATCGTAAAATTGATTATCAAAATCTATCTTTCATATTTTCCGCGCAATGCGATCCGGAATTTAAAATCGTGCAGAAGTTTAGATCTAGATATCCTAGATTAAATCTCGATCGGATTTAATGTATTTATAGCATCGTACAATGTAACATGTCACATTGTCAGAATTCATCCGAATTCGCTGATGGAAAGTTCGATACGTGTGCTAATTATTCCCATACCAGGAGTGAGAGTTATACCTCGACGTTACATATATGGCTACCTATCCTTGATATAATTACGTCTACGTTCCGTGTCCATTATGCAGGTTATTCGAATAAATCAGTTCTCAGCATGCCAGCGCGTTACTCATCGAACTATGGCCGTTAGATTGTTCAGCACCCAGAACGATTATTCCGAAAATATCCAAGCGTGTGTACGTGCATTCGAAAAATACTATAATTGGGAACGATGTTGTAAAATAGTTCCTGGCGTACCACGTCTCTAACGACTGCACAGTTACTACGTTAATCGCAACGAGTAAAATTCAACTTCCTGTTTCACGGTAGCTGGGCGATGATACTCTCGTTACGCGGAGCTTCCCAGGCGGGAGGGGATAAAAAAGAAGAAAAAGTCGCGTGCGTTTGTTCGTTTAACACAACGTGCCGTGCAACACTCGTTCAACGCCGGAGTTCGTGAACAAACGTTCGTTATTATACTTGCCCCTTGAACCTTGGCTGGCGACCGGCTTTTTTTTCTCCCCGCGGTGAACACACACGCCCGGTAGGTAGAGCAGACGTCGACGAAGCGTGGTTCAAAGTTGACTGCAAGCTCGTCTCATCCCTCGATCGCTGAAAAGACCACTTGTTGCTCTCGCCGCACCGCCAGTGATTCTCACCTTCTTCGAACGGCGCGAGTTACGTTCGTTGACAAGTCGTAAAGTCCGTTTCCTTCGGCACGAAACACGCGCAACCAGTCGTCAGTAACGCACTACTTCCCCTGCGTCCACTCTCTCAATGCGCCAGTTAAACCGTCAATTGACACTTGCCCGCGGCGAGGACTGTTCCCGCGCGGTTAAAAATCGAGCGTCGATCCGCCGAGGGGACCACTTTCACGAGAGACGAGAGCCGGCCGACGGTGGTACACTCCGAGGATTCATGTTCACTGGCACGGCTTTTTCGGCCGGTTATTCACCAAGGAAGAGCGGACGGCGACTGTGCAGTTTTTCGACACGCACGGTGTCGCGTGTCGGTATCCACGGCGGTTCTCGGCGACGATCGGAACATCCGCGAATGGACGGCGTTGGCACGACCGAGGGCAGAACGACGACGATCGCCGAGGTACACCGTGTCGCAGAGTCGCGTCGACTGTATGCACGCCGAGGTAGCGCGCATTTTCGTGGGCGTGGAGCGGCGAATTAAAACGGGAAAATTAAGAACGATTGACACTGAACCGCCGCACGTCAGGTCACGGCGGCCATTGCGCGTCCCGGGGCACACGCACGCCGCGCACACGAGACAGCGCCACCCCACTTCGCGCGCTTTTCTACACAGTGTCCTTGCCGGTTCTCTCTAGTTCTCTCCAGTTTTCTTATTCTCTGAGAACATTCCGTTTGTTTCAAGTAAGTTTTCCTTTATTCTGTCGACGTTACAGTTCCGTAGATCTCCACAGAAATTCACAGATTGTTTCTTTCATTTTGCGTAACAGATTCCACGAAACGCTCGATTTTGAGTCCGAATGATCAACTGGAGTACGAAGTGTTAGGTTAGGAAAAATGGCGGGATAAGGAGTAAATTACGTGCGGTGTAATTATCAGGTAATGGTTAATAATCATAATTATCAGCAGCAAAGGATATTATATTAATCATTCCAAGAATATTATGTTAATTATGCTAAATGCACAGTCATTATGGAATGAATCGTATTCACGAATGATATTTGTTTGAAAAAAGTGAATCTCACTGAGACTTTTCGATAATCATGAATGTTTGTCTAATAAACATTCAAGCATATAATATTCATCATAATTAATTTTCTTCAAATTAAAGGTAACTCTCGCAGCATAGCCACGAGTGTTAACCTTATCATGTGTTTGTTATTAGTAAACGTGTGAATATATCTTCAATGTTAACAGCGTTTCGTTAAAATTTCTTTCTATAATTTTTTATCGCGAATGTATTAACCTACGTAAGACAAGTAGCTGTAATTCTAAGACACCCAATATATTTAGCCGGTCCGGTAAGAATCCATTGCGTTGAAAGCGCAACGTGCTGCTCGCTACCACAGTGCCCGTTACTTTTCTGCCGTGCTCACGTCATAGGAACGAAGGCCCGATTTCCTTCCACAGATTCCAGTTTTGGAACCGTAGTTCCATCGGATACCAATATTTTTCATCTTTTTATCAAAAATTAAGATGAAAGAAACCGTAAAAATACCGCGATTCTCTTTGGTGGATTAGCCAGGTCTTCTTTTGACAATTTAAGTATTGAGCTTCACGAGTAGTATACTACAAAAGAATGTCAATATAAGATGTGGTCATGTTCTTCTGACCTTTTGTGAAAATAAGCTTTATGCCAACATTGCAAATGTTGCAAGAAAATATACATATGGAGGATAAATATCTAGCAAAGTAAATTTATGTATTGGTAGAATCATTATTTTCAACAAAATATAAATCAATTTTCATTCGATTTTGTCGTGAAATCAAAAGACATTGATAGATTAGCGAGAGCATCGTTATTTATCGATACATTCAAACATACATTGATCGTTCGATCAATCTTTTTTACGTTTCAAGAAGATTGTTATTGGACGAAAGCAAAAAGAGCAATAACAGAGTTGATATCATTGACTACGTTAAGCTTCTTTCAGACTTTTTATTCTAAGTTAGTAAAATATATTCCACATTAATGAGAAATTCAATATTCAAAGTAAGAACCACCAGAAGTTGAATATAGAATATCGACACGTATAACGATGTGCTTCCGGTGATCGAACGGTACTAAGAAAACGAGGTTAAAACATTAATGGTAATGTTAAATTTTTGGGGTCACAATATACGGTCCATATACGTTATATTTCAGCTTAAATTATACTCACGTTATATCTCAGTAGATACTCTATAAAATTGACAATTTTGTTTTTGACTTGAAACTGAACAAAATTTTAGAAATAAATGGTCGCACATAAACGATGTTTCTCACATTACAAATTAGAAATATTAGAACTACCGAGAACTTGTGCCAAAGAAATGAATATGCATGGAATAGAAGAAAGTTTACAACAAATACAAAAGAATACAAGCATTTATTTATATATTTTGCTAAAAATTCAATCGGTAATTTTAATCAATTGGTAGTTTCAACTAGTCTGATAGTTTTAATGTTAAACCAAATAAATTTATGCTATTGGTATGTTAGTTTCTCTCCGTTTCTGTATCTTGTTCCCGCGTTTTCTTTATTCTTATTATAATAATATATAATCGCAGTTACTTACGATAAGATGGTAAGTCAATGTTTCGCGCCTTTGCGATGAAATCAGCATAGAGTGACAGCATTGACATTCTGATCGTCATCTTTGTACCGTATGAACGACGATTAAAATTATTTTCAGTGACTGCAATACGGGACCGTGACCCAAATTATTGGCAGCATTAACACATATTTTCTGCGTTAGACGATAATAAAGTTTATTCTACTTTTTTCTTTTTTTCATTAAACGATCCGTTGCAGATTCGATCTTTGTTCGTGCGCGTTCATGCGCTTAATTAAACACATATGACGCATGTGTCATTTGAAATATACGTGATCCAGTAATCAGAGATCACGATCATTCTGATCATGTCTGCAGAAATGCGAATGATATTTACAAATAATTTAGTGCAATTTCAATCCATTTACTACGTAAAAAAAAATGAAAATTGCAAACAGAATAATTAGATTGCGAATATTTATGCAAGTTTAAATTTTTGTGAACGCAACGAATGAAACAGAAGATTTATTTTATTTTCTAAATATCGTAATAAATGTTTTGAATGTCTTGAATATTTTATAGATCTGTATGTTTATATTACATTTATGATTTCATATAAATGCATAAATAGCTACGATCCGATAATAACATTATATCTTACGTTATATTTACGTAAGAGAAAGATTTCTTATTTCGCATAGATCCGCAAAAGAATGCAAAACGCATGTCTCTCTTGAGATATCTAGTGAAAGAGCTTCACAAGTATCGATTGAACAAAAAAGAATGATAAAATATATAGGATGTTACAACCAGTCTGATAAATACATTGATGGCCTGTCATAATATCTTCATTCTTGAGAAATAATCTAAGAAAGTACACGAGAGAGAAAAATTATAAAGTATCGATTTAAAATTTTTACAGATATTACCTATCAGTCTGTGCAAAGTATATCCATTTATGTAGCAGTGGTAATGAAAAGCAGGTGTGTATTTTCTAAAATAAATATTTTATTGTCTGAACTAATAGAGAGATCAAAGTGCCTTGACCAATAGAACTTTCAAATAAAACGAGCATAGCATTTGAATTTCATGCATTTAAATGAAGATCAAGGAAACTGTCAATTTATTTCGATAGTTAAGAATACTATACTTTTTCCTTTTGCTGCTGGATTGCTTAGCCTTTTTGACATAAATAACTCTGTGAAGTTACGTTCTTTCAACGTGCTTTTTATTACACCTATCAGCAGAAAGAAGGAGCATTATCATCTTTGTTTGCTATCTCAGATTGTGCAAAAATTACACGCATCTACGATATCTTTCATCGCCGGACCGTGAATTTTTAATGCAAGTTTGCATATTATCGCCCTGATGTTTACCATCTATGAACGTTATGTAAAACATGTCATTATCTTATCCAGCACATATATTTTGTCACAAAGAAATTCCCTTCGCTGGCAAGTAGTCATATCAAGAGTGTATAATCAGAGGCTGTTGCCAAATGTTTGCCGTTTCCACCATGTTTATGCGTTTACGCGTATAATCATATATCGTATGCCGTTCTGGCAAAACCGAACAGATTACTAGCCCAAGACTTTACACTTTTCAATTCGCTCGAGTACACATGTTCGCATTCTAGGAGATAATTGAACATCGCATCTGATTCCGAACTAACTGCGAATCATAAAGCGGAGACCAGGTGATAAAAAACTGCGAGTGTGAGATATCATTACAGGTGTATAACAAGTGTACGTTTTTGTTTTCGAATCTTCGCCGTGTATGTGTGTTAAATCGTCATTGAAGTTGCAGTAATTGAAAAATTATTCTCGATCACAATTTTCTATTTTCCTCCGATTAATGAAGTCTGGAGAGAAAAGTTGATTACAGAAGTATTTATTTCAGAAAAATAATAATAATAATAAGCAACATTTGCAAGTAGTATCATTGTTTAGCTCAAGCTTGAGCATGCTATTATTAGAAACTAAAAGAAGCTCAGAATAATGTAATTAGATATATAGTAAACTTAATAATAAATTTAATAAATCAATATAAGAATATTGAAAAATATATTTTTCAGCCGTGAAAAGCGAGATTATCTAAAAATTGACACCGCGTATAAACAGAAAAAGCGCAAAACAGATGGCAAAACATTTCTTCGTGGAGATCGTATGGACAGAAGATCAACGTAAAAAAAGAACGTTTCCCAGCATGGCCCGAGCATCGGTGTTTGACTCGCGCGTTGACTCTTTCCCGACGAAGCGCAGGGAAAAGAAAGATTCCAACGGAGCGATGCGCGATAAGCAGTGCAAATTTGTCATGGTAAGATCGCGGTGAAAAATTTACGCGTTAAAATATTAGCTTAGAGCACGGCGACGTTCCCCGGTATCTCTTGCACGCGGCGCAAAAAAATCTTCTAGCACTGTAACGGAGGGGTTACGACGGCGTTTGCAGGTCGTTTACCCAACGCCGGGTAATATGAGTATAAAGGGACGCCCGGGTCGTGGCAGCCGACTATTTCGTTAAAATACCTCGCAATGCAGCCGCGAACATTCTGCTTTATTGCCTTTATTTTTATCGGCTACGCGGTGTTCGTGTACCCCGCCCTCGCCACGCCGGTCGCGGTCACGGAGGCAGCCATGTCGGAGGAACAGAAAGTTCTCGTCGATTGCCAAAACTCGGATTACAGGACCTACATAAAATGCCTGCGAAGACACAAGAGGCAACACTCGCTGCACGGGGAGTTCGGTTAGATCAGACGACCGTATATACACGTTCTTCGTTGTTTTCCACGAGGCGCGATCGAAGTGATCAAATCTCTGATGGACGAGCCAAGGGAAAATTAGTCGCAATCGTTGATTAGCGAGAGAGGCGTTTGTAACATTTGAATTTAAAGCAATGTAAAAAAATCAAGTGTTGCAATGTAAAGTCAAGTGTTGAAAAGTCAGATTTTGATTCGTGAAAATTGATATTCTAGATTGTGGATTATTATGTAAATTTCTTGAAAATAATTGAAAAAGTGCAATCTCTGCGTAGAGATTTGTTTAATTCGATCGCTTCGATTTTGTCGAGATGAAAAAGTTTAAGCACAGTCGGAGGGGGTTAACTTTGCGAAATCTAAGCTTTCGATTTTCGTGCTCAGTGCAGTTGAAATTTTTATTCTTTCTTCTCGCGTCACGTAAATATTAAGATTTCCTCCTACGTCGTTTTTATTCCGAATTTTTGTCAAATTATTTCACATTAATAAATGTTAATGTGAATTTTGTCAAGATCATACCTGTTGGGAATCGTGTATAAAGAAATGCCAGACAGACTATACGTCGGAACCATGTGACAAGAAATGTAATCACTGTCTGAAGAAAACAAGGCACAAGGTTCAAGTAATCACAGAATATGAAAATGAATGCGTCCATGGGAATTGCAGCGTACCTAAAAATGGCGATCGTTTAGGAACCACTAATATTACCACGAAGATTGACATTCATAACGTTATTAACAATAACGCAAGTGGAATAGGTGGAACAAGTAGTGGAACAATGTGCTGTCGTAAGTAAATCATCATCTTGTTAAACATTTCATTTTAATTTTTAAATGAGCCACTTTAAGTTTCATTTAATTTTAAATTAACGATTACATTACGTATTGATGTTATTTGAAGATTTATATGATCTTTCATTATCTCATATTAGACTGCGACTTGTTTATGCATTTTTGAGAAATTCATGATTTGAATAATCTGCAGAACCTGAATAATATATAACAAAAACATACGAAATGCTCAAAGTAGAATTATAATATTATTTGATGAAGTAAATTTCTAATTAGTTTCCATTTCCTTAATTATATTCATAGTATGTACTATAAAATGGCACAAACATGCTATTGAACTATTTTTATCCATTCAATATAAATCAAATATAGATTCCTACTATTAGAGTGGAATTCAAAATTCACTTAAAGTAAATGTTTGTATATTATTAATCTGAGTATAACTTTGTTCAACTAGCTACATGTAATCCACCAATTCCATGTTTGCAACCGCAACCTCCGCAACCTCCGCAACCTCCGCAACCTCCGCAACCTCCACAACAACCGTGTCCTCCACATATATGCCGTCCGCCACAGCCACAGCCACAGCCACAGCTACCTTTTCAGCTATCGTTGGTACCGCAGCTATCTTTGGGATTAGGTCTTTCATTAGGTACTGGATGTCAATGGCCTTTCCAATGGCCTTGCTACGGGCAAGTAAGTGATTGAAATATTCTTATGTTCATTTAATGCAGCGGTTCCTAATTTTTACTTCACGTATCTTCTCCGTCATATATATTCATATATCAAAATATCTCCCTTCTCTCTAAAATATAGAAATTTTTTGCCAAAGTAAAAAAGTTTCTATCTTAGGATATTAGCACTTCATGTCAGTTTATTTTGTTAAATAAAGGTTCAGTAGTGTTTTATATGTAACTAATTCATTTAAAAACATTTAATTTTAATAAAGATTGACTAATATAATAAATATATGTAACACATGATTTCCTTTCTTTGGATAAATTTAACATGACACTTATTTCGTTACAGAATTGGACAAAATCAATAGGACCAATTGACTGCTCGGGTTGTACACAGTACAGTTCTTTTAGATGTGACGTGTCTTGTTACGCGACACACGGTGTGCAAACTTCTAATCCCAAGCCTTGTGTGAGTCCATATTGTGTGGGTGGTGAGTTTGGTAGACGATACAATGTATAATATATATTATCATTCTTAATAGTGTATCGAATCATCAATTTGCAGAAATATCATTCTAGTAGCATTTTTCGTAGCACACTTGAATACAATTATGAGAAATTAATTATATAAAATAGACTATCAATGAAAATTAACTTTTTAGATATTGTACTTTTCTTTTAATACCGCAATCTGAAGATTGGCAAGGCTTATAAATTAATTTTTTGACAATACATATGATATTTATAACAGATATTTTCATTTTCAGGTGTCCACTGATAATAACTATCTAAAAAATTCAATATTTTATTACGAGACTATAAGATCTATATAAACTAAAACATAGAATCCGAAATATACTTACGTTAATTTGTTGTTTCTGCTCTCGAATTTAGATATTATAATAAAATTGCTCTATAAATATTATATGAATTAATTTAGTCTGTAAAAAGAAAATATCTGCTGTTATATGGTGTAATAAAACTGTTGTGTTTAACTTATGTTAAATTAGGTTACTGGTAACTCGCATCGTAATTATTTCTAGAGGAAGTGAAACATTTGTATGAAAGTGAGATGACTTAACAACAGTATAACAGACGTTTTTAAAATTAACAGTGTTATCGTAATATGTCGCGTTAATCATACAAAATTGTTAACAAATTTATAATATATAATTGATAAGCATAGGAATATATTTTTAAAAGAATAGATGCTTACATTTTGATATTTATAAGAACTGTAATATTTTACAAGAATTTATTAATACCTTATAAAAATACGCAATACTAAAATATTGAGAAATATTTTTAAAAAAAGGTATACATGCAGCTGTTACCTTCATCGAATCTCGATACTCTGCGCCTACGGATACAACCTGTTCAACTCGTATGTAAATGATTGCATATCACAGAGGGCATGCAAAATACTTTCAAAAAATAAGTGCATGATTATACATTTTAAACCTTTTGATATTTATCAATTAATTTCTCTAGTAGCAAATTTGACCACTCTAATTAAGTTCTCCAATATATGTAGATGTATAAATCTTACAGATATGAGTAATGAATGAAAAATCATGCTCAAAAACCAATGTTGCACGTACGTACGATCGTTAATTGTATTTATATTTTCAAACATTATTTATGCTACGAAAGTTAAATAAAATTATTACGTTTTACCTATTCTCCCGAACGATCCCACTGCACTTCTCAAAATCAAAACATGACACCTGTTGATCGAGCCGAACCTTTATTTCTACTGAGAAGCTACTTGAAATAGAAGCTACGTGTGCATTGGAAGCTTCTACCAGATTTTGGCAGTACAGACGAATTGTGCTCTAAACATCAACATTTGGTTTGCATTAACTCGGATAACGAAAAGATGGCTGGAAAACAAAAGATAGAGAAATTGACAATAAGTATATACATTCTCTTTTTTAAGTTAAAGTTCCTTTCGTGGGCGTAGCATAAAACAATGTGTTCCTGGAATAGTCACACTGGCTGAAATAAGTTATTATTTACTATTCCATAGCCAAAAAAGGAATTTTGACCAACGATGTTGCGCTAATTATTGAGGAAATTTATTTTAAATGTAAAATAAATAAATTAAATAATCGATCATTTGATACTAAAATTTAAAATAATTCAAAAAATCGAGTTAATCACTTTGATCTGTGAACCACGCAAATGATGATGTTGACCTCGTTTGTTGGACTAGTGATCCCCTGCGGAGAAGCGAGGCTTGACGTGTGTCAGGTGTCGGGGACAGGTGTTGGATCCACGATGGCTGTGTCGCGGTACGGCACAGCGCACTGTTCCGTTTCGTTCAGGTGCACCGTGGCGAAACATACTGCTATTATATCTTACGATGAGGACTACGAAAACTGGCGGAATTGTTTCTTACGTTTAAGGATGCGCAGGTGAAATGAAATGCGTGCTTACAGGTACTTAGTTGCTTACTTACATCGCGTGTGCACGAAGTTCCCCCTGATGGTGTACAAAACTGCTAACAGTAACCAATTCCATTTTATTCCAGCTGGCAATGTTGTAAAAATTACCGAGTTTTGGAGAAACTATCATCGTTTTTATAGTCGCTATAACGGTCAACGCGAAATCGATATTTTTCTCTCCATTGATGCATTGTCACTTGAAACTTATGTTTGGACATTAAGCTTTCTGGGTTAAGCGAATAGCTGCGATAAATTGCATTTTATCGACATTTCTATCCTGTTTTCGATTATGGGTGACCCAAACGTGGCTCACATCTTGTTGTTTATCTGCAATTAAGAAGAGTTTCTTTTATATTTAATTCTGTACAATTTGACATTCACGAATCAAAGTAGCCTTCAGTCTTTATTTCTATCTGACGCTGATCAGCGTGGAATATTAATCAACTTCACAAGCAGTGAGAAAAGAAGGTTTGTGTGTACAGTTTAACGATTTGAGAAGATCGCAAGCCGGCTGAAACATCCGATTGGGAATATTTCACACACAGATACGAACCTATTACGCGTTTCGCAATACGTTGAATAATGTTGGATAATAGCGAAAGTAGTCGCAGCATCTTGCCGTGGGAATGGCAGCTTGTTTCTCCTACTCGCACGTCCATTCGAACCATAGACGGATTCTTTCCTGAGCAGAAATTATTAGAAGAAGTATTCCAACGTCGTCATCTCCCGGAGAAGGTTCGTGACCGCAATATTTTATTGATCTTCCGAGAAACTCATTGCATTCACGAGATTGTCCATCTCTGGTGTACGTTTCTCTTGGTTTACATTTTTACCTATTCTTTCGGTCATTTTCTTTGTCTCAACCAAACATATTTTATCTCCGAAATTATATAGCAGATATTTAGAGTATGAACTGTTTGTAATTATAGTGTGGGTAGTTTTACTAATATGATTTAAAAACTGAAGCTTAGAAGATTATATGTAGTTTACGTATTTTTGCACCATCTAATTTTCCATAAATGTATAAAAGTACGCAGTCTACTTGTAATATGCAATTATTGCGGATTTTTATACAAATTACATATTTCTAAGAATTTAATTAAGGAAGTAAAATCTGGATAGAAAATTATTTTATAAGATATAATTAAAAAAGAATCTTTGTAGAAAATTGTTTTACGTGCCGTAGAAATACTGTAGAAAGCTCTATACTTTGGATATTTTATAATATATATTGTTTCACATTATGTGCATTTTGTGCAATTTTGAAATTTTTAAATAGGATAAAATAGTATTTTAAAATAAGATTTTTTTCTAGTTATTATTTTTATTTCTTTTATAGTAGAAAATGTAAATGTATCTCCTTGGAGCATTATTGTTATATTGTTTCCTTGTCTGTAAGAAGGAAGTATAATACTGGTTAAACATATCATAATCTTGGTCATAATTTTCAAGAAGGAGTAATGTGTTCCTCGTTTAAATCTGTGTTTAACAAGTGTCAAATATCTGATATTACACTTGAAATACTGCGATTTTTGATCCTTATCATAAGAAATGCTTTCTTTGTCATAAGATGATAGAGAAGTGACATTATGGATACTAGTTCTTACAGACTCGAATCATATATTTCCCTTGAAGTTACACAAGCGATCGTGTATGAATTCATAGAAAGTTGTTGAACATGATTTTCTCCTCTTTACATTTGTCGTAAAAATTTGTGGTATCTATTGCTTTCACTTAATCGTCTTTTCTGTACAAATTACATGTACACAATATATCTGTTTAGTCATTATAAATCCATGTGAGATTTAATAAGATATAAAAAGGATAAATATACAAATTCTTAAAATAAAAATATTTTCGAAAAGTTAACAATAAAAATGTGAAAGCAATAACAAATTTTTTAACGAAATAATAATAGAATAATGAAAGAAAAAATACCTGAATCAAATTAAGTTGTAAATTAGATTTAGTAATAACCTTTGGATAAATCAAATGATTAATAGTTAAAATTAGTTACTAATTAAATCGTAGTATTAATAAACGAAGCCTTTAATAATATTAATAATCGATAAAATATTAAAAAATAATTACTAAGTATTTGATATATTCATAATTTATCTAACCAATTCAAATAAACTACTCAAATCAACATCCTGCTTGAAAAAGTGAAGTTACAATACTTACTTATTCATAAAGTAATAAGTATCGATCTTGAGATATTTCTATAAGTAAATACCAACATCTTAATGTAATTGTATTATTACAGATAACAACTGGCTGTGCAGGAAGAGATTCAGCCTGCATTCGCCACGGGAATTCTAAGCCATTTTATTTGTTCCACACAATGCTGGACAACAGTGAATCGTGCGTCTTCCGTTCGAACAATAAAATTTACTGCGGAATACCGTCCATGGGCTGCACCAGGAACGAAAGATCCTTTCTTTCTGTCGAGGAACCATTTCACGGAACGTGCACTTCATCCTGGGGATAAGGATCTTGTAAAGGTAAGTAAGCTCAAAGACAAAGGAACAGTTTGCAAAGATTATAGAGTTCGTAAAGTTTCATTCTCGAATTCTTCGTTGCGTTGAAAGATTTTATTTTTATAAAATATTGTGGACGTGATATCGAAACGAGATTAATCCCTTAAGAGTTCACTGAGTTTCAAGAGTTTGGAATTTTATGTCTAAAAGAACAGCGTTTTTTAATTTTATTATTTTACAAATTTTTATACTTCAGTTTGAAATATTATTTCTTGAGAAAGAACTATTGTTGTTGCATATAGAAAAAATTATGGACGTAAAGTTTGTTACGTTAGCAAACATAACACACCTAGGGGAAAAAAGACAACACACTTTATATTTTCGTACGTTATGTATGACAAAGATAGATAATCGGATTATCGATATTCTTGGAATATTAGGATTCTTGGAATACAGTGGATATTTGTGTACTATAACCGTCATTTCCGAGAGGCAGTTCTTCAGAGATACAGAAACAAAAATGTAAATATTGCGTAACCTCGAGGCAGACAGATTTCAACAAGTTCGCGTATTTATGCCCCTCAGTCGTACCGAAGCTATCGGAAAGGTAACATTCGTGTGAAATACAGTGAGTTAAGTGCGTATTAACGTTTGTAAAAATGTGTCGCGGAAAACAGTAAAATCTAGCTGAAATAGACACAGATATTGAACATTAACCCAGTGACAAAAATAGCTAAAACGGTTAACGGAGAAATCGTGAAATGACAATGAACTTACCAAAAGATCCCGACAGTTGTGAAAAAAGAAAAAATTGTGGACAATCGCAATGTTGCGATAAACGTATATCGTCAAATTCAACGTTTAATCCCGTCAGTTGTAAAGTGCAGAATCGAACTATTCTTATTGATGGAACGATCGTAGACACCTCAGGTAATGTTACAGTATTCAATTTCGTACGAGATAGAGGAATTTTTTTATTAGGAATTATTTCAACGCTACAATGTATAACATAATAACGTTAATAATAACGTTAGAACGTTTAATCCTCTATAAAATATGAAACCGAATTTGCCGATTAGGGACGGTTATAACACCCATGAGAGTAATGTTAATGATTTGAAAGAGGAAGTGCCTATCCCCCAGATTACAGTGTAGCACACAGATGCTTATGTAGTATGTCGAAAAAAATTTGCATCGAATGGCGGACTGTGAGCATGCCAATAATATCTATCGTCGAACAATCTCTTTCAATCTTCCTACACCATTTTCTCCGTCATCGTTACAAATTGCGGAACGTTATCTAAATAATATCGTGTAAGTACACGGGCATCAATCAAATTATTCGTCGTTTAACCATGGTCAACGTAGTCTGTTAAACGTAAGTACTTTGATGACGCTCGTCTTGCGCGAAAGATACACGAAACGTCGAATTACGCTGACATTTCACTTATCTTTCGAGCAATCAAATAATTAGGTAGTTTACAAATAGTTTCAATCATAGTGTAGTATATGAATGATTAGATTTATTATTTTATTAAATTTAGCACATGTGGTATTATGAAGCGAATAGCCGCCAGACATCTAGTGCAAAAGAGATCGAATTTTAATCTACATTTATATTAGAATATCCATTGAGCATTAGATACATATTAGAATATATTAGAATATCAAAATGTAAGTTGTTTCTAAAAATCTAGCGACGTGTTGACAAATTCTTTTTTAAAGTCAAGTTAAAGGAATTATTAATTTATTCGATACGATTCCTTTGCATAATGTGTTTCTGGTTATTCCAATCACATGCGATCCCAGGGGATATAATAGGGAATATAATTTGTCTTGTTTTGAAACAACTACGCGAATTCTTTCCTAACAACTACTACGCAACTGTACGACAAGACATTAGATAGTATACGTAACCGTTCCATCGTTCAATTTAAACGCATCCTTGTTCTAATCTACACCTGGCCGGCGATCTAACTTCGCCGAGTTTATAGCATAAACGTGTAACATCGATAGACCACCCACGGATTCGCCCATCTGGCTTCTCTCTCGTCGTTCGAGTTCAAAACTCATCGAACGTCCGCGTCAGGACCTGAATATCCTACTTCCGCCATGTTGCCCGGTAACAGTACACCCGTCTCTGCCCCTCACGAAGAAACTGGACATTAAATTTTCACGCTTCAGTGCCGTCGAACGCGAGCCCTGGAGAACCGAACCCGTGACGACAACGACAACGACGACGACGACGTCTCTGGGGGAGGTCCTCGGGGCTCTCGAAGACGCTGTGCCGCATATGGCACGCGTAAACGGGCTACAGGAGCTCCCAATTAAACAACCTACTCGTGTGTCCTAATACGCAGGTATATTTATGTGCCACACCTTTAGTCTGTTTTCTCTTCCGGTTACCGCTCTTGCGACTTGTATACCGGTCGAAAAGTGTAGCGCGTCGTTGCACAATGGCAACTTTTCTGTTTCGGGGGGCTCTGCCTTGGAGCTTCATGGGAGTCCAACAGCTTCTGAAGGAGTTTAATAATGTTTCTTTTGTTGGAACGCGATATTCGAATCCGGTGAGTGGAAATAACGCTTGGAAATTTTTGCAAATGAAAAGGAACGGATAGTTTGATTCGTTGATGGTTTATTTTATATATGACAATAATAATTAAGTGATTTAGATTTAGATGGATTTATAAAATTATTTTAATAATTACGAGAATACCTGAACAGTCATGAATAGAATGGAAGTTTTACATAGATACAGCGGTGAATAAAAGAAAGTTTAAAAGAAGATTGAAAGTGGCAAGAAATAGGACATAAAATTTTATGAAATAAATGTTAATCATCTGTTGTAAAGATTATTAATACGTATAGACGAATATTAATTTTAAGCTTTGTTTTGTTCACCCCTGTATATTATTCATAAAACATTTAAAAATTTCATTAACACTACAATAAGATATTGCTGCTGTGATTACATTGGTCAAATTACATTGGTGATTACATTGAAATCAATCTGAAAATGTGAATATCTATAAGTTTCAAGATATTTAGTAAAAAAATTAATATATAGTATAAATAATCATCATAGAATTCATATATATAATAAAAAACGAAGATGATCTGAATTGTTCATTGATATAATGCATAATAATTGTGGATATATATAATATATATATGCATGTACATATTATGTTTAATGTCTTTAATTCTCTGATCTCTGTGTGATATACTCATATTTGTATTAAATATTTTGTAATTTTTATATACATTTTCAGAGTGATTTCAAATTTTACCACTGTAAATGTACCTCATTACAGTACTGAGAAAATTTCAAAATGTTTCATTTAATGTTTTATAATACCTGTAGTATTATTCATAAACAGTAAAATTCGTGTAAATATTTGGTTGTGAAATAACACTAATGGCTTCCTTCTAACTTAAGTACCTATCCATCATTCGTTATACGTTTCCCTTCCCGCAAAATTTGTCTATTCAAACGTGAATAATTAGGACTGCAGGCTAATATAGAGAGGGTTTTAAAAGGGCAGGAAGCCAAAGTCAGTCGTCGATGTGTTCCATAAGGTGCCCGAAGCGTCGCGTCGTCGAGACGACTTGGTTCAATCGTTAACTTGGGAAATTCTAGTTGTAAAAAAGGATGGAAGCGTCGTTCTGTCTATTGCCGCGAGGCACACCCTCTGTAATCTTATAAAAGTTAATACCGATTTTGTAGTCAATTTATTTCCTCCGTAATGGGATGCTCGTTCGTTCGAAAAATTGAAATGGAAATTTTCGCTGTTTATTCAATTTAATGTCCTATCGTCACATATTTCTAAAATTTTAGGCTATCACGCGATGTTTTTGATGTGATGTTCGTTTCTACGTTCGATAATTTATTTTTGAATTTATTTAAAAAAAACGTAGATATAAATTTAATATATAAATAGACATTGATTTTTTACATGAGTAAATGTGTTTTACAAATAAATTACTGTGGACATTGAATTCTTGCTTTGTACATTAATAATAATAAACACGTATCGAGAGATATAAAACAATAGAAAAAAGGAAAAGGATATGAGTGAAAATTGAGAAAGATCCCACAGTCGGTGTACGGTACACTTAAAGATCGATGTTGTCGTTAGTTAAGCAAAAAATCAGTCTGTTGCAAAATTGTGCTCCGTGACAGGTATGAATGCTTTCTTGTACATCAAAGGAACAGGTAGAGAGACCATGTAAAATTTAAAATTAGATTTCATACGCGAGTTAATTAAACTACTTGTACAGAGGTGGATGCGAGAGGTTCTAGCACGTTCTTTTTCAAATTTCAACCGACTGGAGAAGAACGATTAATACCAAAAGTATAATGGAATAGAGGGCCATTAACGTGCAGGAAGACGAGGACAGACTTTGATGACTTCCAAAAGGCGCCTCAGGCGTCGCGCCGCTTCGTCGTGACGTTGTCGTCCGGTAGAGAATATAAAGATCCACTCGAGCATAAAACGATTGGTTATATTTAGTATTGTTAAGATTGAATGGAAGTTCGTTGAAACTCGTCCAAAGGGTTGTTCCGCTATGCCGTACAAAGATGTGCTACGGTTTCTTACGAATTCACTAACAGTCGTAATAAATATGTTTCGGCCTTTTTAGAAAAAAGATTTCACTCCTCTGCATATTTAGGAACCTCATACGAAATTATTGCAACTTTGATCAAGGTGGTTAAAAACATTTTCTTTTTTCTAAAATTTTGATAAATTTACAACGGCGGATTTTTAGAAATATGAATAATTTCTTTTTGTATAAATAGACGTTGTATTCTTTATTGCATTGAAACGTTTTCCTGTTCGTATTATGTAGAATTTTAGGAACTGAAATTTTCCAGAAATATTTAGACATTATATCAACGTGTCTTTGTACAATGAACGTTCGTTGCTAGAATGTAAAATATCTTTAAATTGTGCATACAGTTACTAGGTGCACGGGGTAGCGAAAATATTGCTATATAATAATTCAGCGGAGCATAAAACGAATGCTATAACGAATATAATCGAAAGTTTGGAATTGGGACAGCTGGCAGCTATCAGATAACAGTATACTGGGGGCAAGTAGTTAATTTCACAGAGGATTAAATTGTCGTGGCAATTGCACAGCCGTGAGTCGAAAATTTGTATAATGTTTAATGGTTCGTGTAGATAATAGGAGATTCGGTAAAAATATTCTAAAAGAATTCAGATAAAGTGCAGTAAGTGAGAATGTAGCGCAATGTACGAAGAGAAAAGAATAAACATTCGATTATTTTTACTACAATGATTTGGCGCTATACTTTATAATTTATTTATAATTTTTTGTAACTTTTTAATCGAATATTTATAATTATTTTTCTATAAAATTTTAGTCGCAGTTTTGTTTTATTCTGCAAATTACACTGACAAAATACAGATATATTCATAATCACGTCGAAAATATTTTCTAAATCTCTTCAAAAATGTGACCGATGATATAATCATTTCCCACGTTTTACTTATGTCACCTGCCGTGTTTTTTTGCACTGTTTGAAATAGACAGCTTCTTATCTGATTTCGAACACAATGAATTAACGAAGTATTATTGTAAGAATTTTACGCGCGAGATATCGAACGATCGTACTTGAATTGAAGCGTTTGTTAAATCTTCTCTTACGCGAAGAGATCGAATGCAGAGACACGTAAAAATTTCCTGACAATACAATTGAAGAAAAGATGAAAAGTCTTTTCAAAGCGTCAGGAATAATAGTTTTAAATATCACATTTAAAAATACTGATTATAAAGAATATAAGTTTTTATCAATATACGAAAAATTATTAAAATCTCTAAAACTGTCTTTGAAAATTCCCATGAAAAATTAGTCACTTTGTTCATTTTGATAATTCTAGTTTTAATGAGAAGATTGAATTCATAATAATTCATAAAGTGATTCTTCATGATATATTGGATTATTTTAGAAGATTTTAGATGCATAGTTATGTAAATATAATAGTAAATGATTAGGTTTAGGTTAGATTTAGGTTAGGTTTATTAATGTTGAGTTTATTAAATATGATCAGCTAGAAATATACACGTCTCTTAATCATGCTTATATAATTACTAAGTTCGAGACCATGCATTTTGTTAAGTACAATAGTTACCTAAAATTTAATAGGTAAAATGCTTAAATCGCTTCTAATTCTTTTTAATGCAAAACTACAATACATATATATATATATATCATCGTTAGTAAACTTGCAAAAAATGCGGAAGAATATATCGGTGAATTATCTTTTTATTTCTTGAAACATAATGGTTCCTTATTTATATATAGCATGTTTGTTTTTCCATTTTGCAATTGTTATTTAACTTCTCGTTAGTGCAATATTATCACTTACATATTTCTCAACGTATTCCTTTTTTATCATTGTAATTATCATTTAAAACAAAATTTTTATTCTTTTCTTTCTCAAATCTTATTGAAGGATAATTTTTGGCTTCGACACTAAAAGGGTTAATAATGAAATTATATTTAGAATAACTGAAATTACAATTAAACTTCATACATTCGAGTATAAGCATAAGAATTTTGCTATACAACTCTTTTTATGTGAATCTTATACGTTTTTGTAATTTTATTTATTTTATATATTATACGAATAAAATATATTTTATCATACAACATACGCGTCCATGAAGTTATCGAAATTAACCCAAAGGTACTTTGTACACTGATTTGAGTTTGTCGATGAGATGATAATATGTATTGATTGGTGAATTGTAGCGAGTGTAGCGGCCAGATATACAATAGCTGGATGGTGAAAGAGATGTTCTAGGTGTGGCCGGTCAGAGAGAGTGTATTCGTGACCGCAAACCGTATACTCGCAATACGAACAAAATGTAAATTCTCTTTGCTACTTGAGAATCGTAACTGGCCATTCTCCAAGGTACCATTTGTGAACAGTTAGGAAGGAAGTTTAGAAAAATACCGCACGATACTGCACGATGTTCTGCTTGGTCTAATTATACATTCTCACGAGCGTTGCATGGCTTCTTGTTATAATTTTCATTTAATTTGCGTTGTTTTATTTGATATTATTTAGGACAATCGTGTCCATCCAGTTACAGTTCTTTTCTATATTTTATTCGTGCTTTCGTTGTAATAAGGAAAAATAAGGTTTTAGAGAAACTTTTAACATAAAATTGAAATGAGATTTCTTTCATGCTATTCCAGTCAGAATATATTTTATTATCGATAAAAGTAATTTTCTCTGTCCTGCTGCAACCTCTTCATTATTATGATCACTCTATAGTGACACCATTCAACAAAAGGTTAATAGTCTTGTTTACCATCACTAGTCTATTTATTACTTAGTCTTGTCAATTATTTCAATCTGTATAGTAACTATCGAGAACGATCTTTCATTATTATGCAAATCCAGATATCTTTTAGATTGCTTAAATCCAGAATAATTAAATATTATGCAGTAGCTCCGTAAAACGATCAATGACCCTGAGAATATTTAATCTATTCGAAGAGTATCTCATTCTGTTCTTATACACAGTGTCCCCGAACTTTTTGAACTTCTTTTTTTAATGAATAATCGATAAGATTAAGTACGTAGAGTCTTTTCGTTTTTCCAACGTGTATCGATATTGATGGCGCAGGAAGGACCACGCGATAAACTTTCAGTGTGAACAGGATCTGTTTAACAGATCGACAGTGCCTCGCGCCAGTTTTGGTAAGGATCGTGGCACGTTTCATTACGAAACGATCCAAATTAGCTCGATGATAATTAAATTGGAGATTCAAGCAAAACTTTACCGATACGGGTATTGCTTTTGAAGTATTTATTTATTTAAATTTTCCCGAATTTAATATGATCGATATTTTGTCAAAGATAGATCATGCATGAAAACCAGTTACAAATGATCATCAAATTTCGCAGAATTTTTTTTGTGAAACTTTGATAAACAATCGATGTTTAAAAGTACGATATTTCGTAGTTTTTAAACATTCCGATATTGAAGATATTTCAAAGTTAACGTTATTACAAGCTGGTGGGTAATAGTTACATTAAACAAGCTGTCCGTTCACACGTGGCTGCAACTTGCCGCGACACTATTTCCGTTGAGGACACCTATTGCCGCAATTAATTTCAGTTTTCCATGCAGCTGAAGCGCGGGCATACGTAGCCAGTTAAAGGTGCGCAAGATCCGGCAGTTGGACGTGGTGCAGTTGATGAGACTCCTCACCTGTCCATCGTTGCTTCCCTTTCTAGGCACCTTTCGTTTTCAACCTGTTAATTATTGTTTATAAGCGCACAGAGGAACTGTCGTCCAACGAACGTAACGTGCTTAACCATCCTGTGTTACGTTGAAAATTACGCGTGTATTTGGGAAGTAGTAGTGTTTTAATAATTTTGAAGTCTATTTTTTTTTTTTTTTCACGAAATCACTTTTTTTATTAAGGCTCTTCTTGCATAATTAGAAAGATGAATTGATATACAAGTAAGATAAAGAAAAAAATAAACAGCTGTAATTAAAGTAGATATTTTGATAATATTCGGTATTGCGGCATTATTCGAAAGCTTCGCCATGTGAACGAAAACATTTTTTTTTTTAAGCCGTTTCATCTTAAGTACGTTTTATTGTACGTTCTCGGAGACAAACTTTCACATTGATATCCGCATAAATTGAGTTACGCGAATAATTTATTTTGTTCATGCTATAATTTTATTCAAAGTCATTTACGTGGAAGGTTGGAACTATTATCAAAAATATTTTCCTTCTAATTAGCGCTGTAACAGGGCACTTCCTGCCTAATTGGGTGATTTTAATTTTAATCAGCAGGCGTCAGTGTACATTTTGGTCAGATATGAACCACGAATAAGCAGAGCATAACGCACTCGGGTCTCTTTGTTCTTCACCGCCATAGATAAAATTAAAATTATAATCCTCGATAAAAATAGTGTAAATTATTTAAGCTTCTTTGAGACATGTACGTACATGCGAGAAAGTGTGTAGAATTTAAACTAGCTACGACGTTAACAACTAGATTGCGAATGTTTATGCATTTTTAAGAAAATACATGCAAATTCGTTCTATTTATTATTTATTATTTGAAATTTGGAGGCGCAGAAACATTAAAAATAATTAAAATACTGATAGAATTGATTATAACTAGAATACTTTTTAATCTTTAATGGATAAAACTATAAAACTATAAAAAAAAGTCCCATCTCCATAAAAATATAAATCTGCATAAAAATCTGCGATCTAATTATAATAAAGTCCCTCCTTGATATCCTAAACAGGACTTGACTATTTAATCGCGCGTTATTATTCATGCGTGTTACGCAAGACGCACGAATAAAAAATCGTCAAAATCGTTGATCAGGGTCCCTCGATTCATCATGACTGACCACGTGCGTAGGTTCTCGAGGTGTTTCCTAAGCGGTGATGTTCGTCCATACCCACGCAATCCACGTTGGAACATTTTAGATCAGTGCCTCCAGATAACGCGCGTATGTATACGTATCTGCTTAGGGCCGTACGTTATGAACAAGAAATTGGCAACGATCTAGACTTCCTTTCATTCGATCCTCGACACTCGATTGGCACACGGCACACATGTACAACACGTGTTGGAAATTCTACAGTTTTTAGTAAGCATATCGATTATATAGAACCGATAACACAGGTCTCGATGGAAATACTAAATATGGAGAAGGATCAGTGTCGAGCAAGTAGATCTATCTAATCAATGTTTCATTCGATCAATCGACACTCCGTAGGCCGACCTGTCTATTTGTATTTCGTCGCGGTAATAGGATTTTTGGTATTTAGATCACGATAAATTATTGGCTGGGTCGCCTTATTTTATACGAGGTTTTATAAGTGGGAGGATATGTGTAACATAGTCTGATATGCTACGAAATTACAATTTGTGAATGTTCTAATCATCAGTAAGAATATAATTATTAGAAATTCGTTTTATTAAAACAAGCTTTAAATTATTTAATATCAAGTATTGTACCATAATATTTTATTAATGTGTTTAAATAAAACAAGCTTTAAATCATTTTGATAAATAAATAAAGTAGGTATCTCCAGTTAGATTGCATAAACAATTGTAGAAATATTTGGTAGAAGTTACCAAAACTTTATTTTATTGAAACGTGCACGTTTTACCAAGTGAATTTCTACTGAAATACATGTCGAACTATATACAGGTATTTTTCCTGCGAGCAATCGTGTTTCTTTATCGGCGTCGATAACCGAAAGAAACGAAACGTCTACATAATTCTACATAAAAAAAGAAAAATTAACTCGATCGTGCGTACATCACGGTGGAGGAAGAAAGAACGGCAACGACAAAAGCAATCCGCAGATCGTTTTCACTAGATATTTGCAGTAGAAGTTTGTTGCTCGGCAGAATACCGGTAGAATACAAGATGAGTCCATGGTAGAAACTGCATAGAATGCTTTTTGCCGAGCCCAAGGCCTTTCGACGAGATGTGAATGAATCTAGAACCTGTTCCCCTCTGTTTCTTCTCTACGTGTATTCCACCTTCTTTTAGAAGTCAAGCGGAGGCGATAGGCTCGTTGAAAGCTGCCTTAGAACCGGGTTGAATCGAGTTTGTTACGCGGGCTGAAATGTAATCTACTTCGCGTGCATTGTGCCCGCCGTGTAATCTCTTTTTCTCCAGTCGAAGCTTCGACTTTCGACTTTCATTGTTCGCCGAATAACGTTGATCGCGAATCGCGACGATTCGCGTGACTCGGCGACCATTTCTTTTTCCAGTGTGTCTGGTGGACTCGTCGGTTGAAAATGAGCGTGAAATTTTGCGTACACCACGAAACGACTTTTTCCCTCGCTCTTCGTTCGAGAAACTCTTCGCGCGAAGCGCAGAAATCGCGATTTGACGCTTGACTCGTGTAGCGATTAAATATCGTACTCCATTTTGGATATTTTATATACTTTATCACTGAAAGTGATTTTAGCGGGGGTAACCCAGAAAATCGGGCTTCTTCAGATGCAACGCTGATGCAACGAAAATTAGCGATTGGTTGATTTGGGTCACGTGATTCGTGAGGGGGCGTGGTGTAGACCTCGAGTAGAAGTGGCGTTCGCGCCTGTAATTTGTTTTATAATCGATTCAAACGTCAATAAAATTTTAAAACAGTTGCTTCTGGGCCTTTCAGTGAGACGAATCGTACTGTGGTACGAGTCGTGCAGTTTTTTATATATTGTATTTTCTAACTCAGTAGAAAAAGAAAAAATCCATTCATCCTCGGGGGCGAAATAAGATAGCAAAGATCGCCAGGGCGGATCCGATCACGAACGAGAGAGAAGGAATGGAAAAAGGAGAAGGGGGGGAAGTACTCGATGCAGGGTGCAAATGATTTACGCCACCCCTGTTTCCATCGAGCGAAATGCTATCTGCGAACGTACCTACGGTACCTACGGGGCCCTCTTGACTCGGCTCCCCACCACAGAGCCCACGTGCATCGGTGCGTAGGCAACCCCGGTATTTCTCGTTGCTGTCGCTTCGCTCGCCAGTTTCGACAGAGTCGTGCCGGTGATCGCTTCTATCATTCGATCCTTCGTCAATTCGAGACGATCGGGAATATATCGGAAATACATTCGAACATCGCGTGAATCGGCGTGGAAATATCAATCTTCAAATTGCTCGAGTCCAGTTCCCAGTTTCTTTTTTTTTTTTTTATGAAGTTAACGAAAAGTTTGTCTACTCGTGGCCCGTGACTCTTGGCCTTCCGTTCTTCTTTTTATTATGCATTTCATTTGAGGTGAGTCTAGGTGGATTACGTTACGTAGTTTAATTTCAAAAATGTCGAATTGAAAGATTGATTGTAAAGTTCGTTGTAAATTTGTGTGCTCCTAGTATCGATGTATTGGTCTAGTTTGTAGAGAAGACCGTTTCTCTAATTATCGATCCGAGGATCGATGTTTTCCTACATTTACCAAGAACTTCCGACGATTGTTCGAAGTGTTACCTTCGTTGGGAGCAGCGGCTCGTTTTGGGCCATTTACAAGCAACTTGGCTCGCGTTCAGAGGGTTTACATCAACGTTTACACAAGCGGGCCTGAAGTTCGACATTAGTTAAAGCCTGGCTGGAATTTCACCGCTGTCGTTCGTCGAACGTGCTCCGGTTAAATCGGGAAACTTTTATATTCTCGGCTAATGGCGTCCTAAAATTCGCGTGTCTGTCCATGAAGTAAGAGCTGCCACGGTGACGCGTTCTAAATGCAGATCCTTGTTTAGTGATTTGCATGCACATGTAGTGAATTTTCGAGAAGTATGTAACATTTTGTTTAGTCTCGCTGCCAAGACGATCCTCGCTTAGCAACCGCGCGTGATTCCTTTGTCAACTCGCGGTATAGAGATTTTCCTTGTTTTTGAACATTTCTTCTTTTTTTATATGTCGCCGAGTTTTTCGTCGTTATACATACACAAGTTAACAATGATTCATTTTAATTTGACCATGATTTCGCTTCGTTCGTGGAATGTTTATCGGAGTACTAGGGATACTCTTTGCTCTGGCGAATTGTTTGTGTTTACATGAAACTGAATGTCAAGAGACATTGTTGCCTTGACAACTTCAAAATAAAATTTCGAGTTTATTAGCTTGTTTAAATAACCGTATTGGGCACGCGCGAATCGTATAGACGAATGGACAAGTGAATTATCGTCCGTTGAAACGAATCGCATTTGTGTCTGTGTATTTGTGTAGAATTGCTCACAAAAGCATTTGGACATTTATAGAAACTTCTTATGAATTCCATTAACACTGTAAGTAGACTATCGTGATTATATTGATCGAGTTTGAAAGAAATCGAGAAATGTATGTTGCATGTATGTATATTATAGTCTAGTTCAAGTAGAGTAATCATAACAATTTAGTACGGTCATACGGTTTCGCAGAGATCATAAAAATATTTACTTAAGCAGAGACAAAAATTTCAATGTTCAACGGGAATTTGATTGCATACTCAATTACTAATATTACAGTCTTTCATTTGCAAACCAGTAATATTTATTTTTACGACAACGACTGCTTGAATTGAATACAATAAAAAAATTTCATTAGGATGCACAATTTATCCTTTTAAGTTCCCTCAAAATTCTCTCTTTACTTACTAAAATGGGGAAAAGATTGAAATATGTATAAAAATTCAAGGATCGTGAGCAGAATCCAGATGTGCCTACAAATGTACGCGTGTTTACTATGAACGTCCTGTAACTTTCAGATTAGTTTCAAATTTTATTTATACAATCAGGAGATTGTAGATTTTCATGCGTTTGTGGAAAATTTCAACATTCCAAGCATATTATTTCCTCATAATATTTAACTGTTATATATATTATTTAGGTCCTTTTTAAATTGATAAAATTCGTAAAAGCGTGAAATTGCACATCCGCTGTTTGACAATCATAACAGTCGCTTTTCAGCTGTTTTAAAGTCAGTTTTGAGAGACGCATTTGTACGACACACCGATTACTTTTGTGAATCTTGAAAAGTATCAAATTTCGTCACGTCGGAAAATTTGTTCAACGCTCTAAGCGAACGTAGCAACGATCATTCCTAATTATTCTCTTGGTAGGGAATATAAATGCGTTTCCGTGTCTCGTTGGGTACGACGCTTAAGGGTCGTTGATTTGGTAAATACGTCCGATACGCGGATATAAATTATGCAAATGCGCGCGTTTTGCATCCGAAGATGCGCTTAATATATTCACGTCATTCGTAATCATGGTAACCGGCGATAAATCATAGGTGAATTCTTTCCCGCGGGATGAGTCCACGGATTCGCCAAGTTAGAAACAAACTTGAGTTATTAGCCACTCGCTCCGCGATGTGGTCTTATAAATTATCTCGCGATAATACCACCAGCCGCTACTTAATCATTCGCCAGCGTTTTTATCAACATTCTTAACAATGTTTCAATAGGGGCGTACTTACTTCGGTGGAAGTTTCTCTTGAGAAATGGCGGGTAATTTAATTTCGAAACAGTGATAAACTCTTAGATCGTTAATTTAGACGTTTCAATTATAATACTTTGTTTAACATTGGGACAACTAAATCTTGTTTCCAAGAAATGAAGGTGTAAAGAACAGGAAGAGTTTTATGGTGCATTTGTATTTGTGGTAAACTGAGAATTGCACTGTAGCAGATGAAACGAATTTTTAGTTAGGTCTCGAACTTTCATTCGCATCTCTTTGGAGAAATCTGCGTTGTTGTAAATTTAGGAAATTTTTATAGAAAACTTGGTCACTTTGATTATTCTGATAATTCTAACATTGAAAGTTCAGTTTGATATCAATTTATCTACTTTCCCTATCTAATTTCTATTTTACTTATTTTATAACACTGTCTTTGCGTCTGATAGTTGGAATCATCCCATTACCAAGTAAGGAGGGAAAGGATAAAAAATTCTCACGTGATTCTATTATCTTAAGATAGATATAGTATAGTGAGTATTGCGTGTACTTGGTACAAGTGTTTCGCCAAAACAATAAGAGACAGTGCTAAATCCATAATACTCTTGACACTGTGTATGTAGATACATTGGTCGCATCGTTCGGTAAATATTTTTCAGTGTTGCACCGAAGAACCGTTGCGATTACATTGTGTTCCAAAGCGTGATACTACCTGAGCAGAATCAGATAAGAATTCGTTTACCTTATGCTGCGAATTTCGCGAAAAATACTTTAAGTCAATATTTACGGCGGCACAAATAGATATTTTTTAGAGGAGAGGTATTTCTTCCCAGCAGACGCAACAAAGAAACGATATAAATGTTAATTGGCTACACTATATTAATTATGGATTTAATTATGGATTGATATAACATTTTCGAAGAATGTAAAAATATAAACGTCGATTTAATGATACGTAATTACACAGAACATAAATATAAATTCGATTTAATAATACATAATTATATACAGAACATAATTTTTTGATGAAAGAGAAAAAGTTTCGAAGGAGGGTAGACGAGTTTTAGAATAATTTATACAGAACTCCATTTATCCAAATTGGCTCGTTTTCATGGAGTTATTTATTCAACAAAAATAGCTCAGAATAGCTTCAGAATTTCTTTTCATATTATCGATAATATTAATGAAAATGATTTAAAAATATTAAGAAACAGAAAGGTGGAATTTGATTGTACAAACTGATCAAATGAAATGCACCGTTGACTCGAGGTTGATCCTAGATAAATTAAAACAATACGAATTGACTTATTGTATAAACTGACGCAACATCGTCTTTTAACGCGACGAAAGACGAAAAGATTTCTACGAACTCCTAACGACGGTTTTCGATTTTTCGAACTGATAGACTATCGTCTGGAATCGACTCGATTCAAATGTTAGGCCGATAAGTCTCTTAGGTAGCGAACAATAAGCGGCAATTTGTATGTACAAAAATGGCAAACAAGCTTATAATGAGCAGTCTTAAAGGGCAAGGGAGGCTTTCTTACTTTGAAAGCGCAAAAGGACATGACGTTAACGGTAATTGCATTGTGCGAGTGTTGATCTTATTGTTTGACGCACTAACTTGGATATCACGTTCTCCTTGTATGGGCGTTAATGACGATCGACCCCTTGTTTCATCTCGGATTTAATCTCGGCTCATGACTGGCCGTCGCGTTCTCCTCGCCATATTTGATCCTTATTGTCCTATGCTTTCAGCTACTTATCATATTTATCCTCTTTAGTGTGTGCGTTAGCCATTGAATAATAATAGCGTTGAGGTACCAAGGACTGGATTTACAGGAGAGTTTTAAAATAAAAAGTTTTGTAAAATCTCTCAGGTAATGTGAACAATATATGTATATAATATTGGGTTGTCCGGAAAGTTCGTGCCGATTTAATATTTAATAAATGTATACTAAAATTTAAATCTTCTGCGTTTCAAAATCGGCACGAACGTGTATATATATATATACGTATATATATAATATCAATATTAAAGTTACAACAATTCAATATCCAATATTAAAATTGCAATAATTGAAATATTCATTTAGTACGTAAAATAATTTTCCATTTTTCAAATTATATTTTCAAAACTGTGTATTTTGCATAAAGATGCGCAATCTGTGGATCACTATGATGATTTATTAAATTACTAAAATTCAAAGATATATGTCACAGATATATGTAAGTGTAAAAAATAATACTTTAATTACTTTCCGGGATGTTAATCAACAGTGATGCAATATTAAAACTACTCCAGTTTCTTCAAATTTCACAAAATTGTATGATCTAGATGGATGAGAAATGGCGACGAATTCGCCAATCCACATGAAACGAAAAGAATTGCATTTATCTTGATCACTACAGAACGACCAAGGTGATCAAAACCAAAATGAAAAATTTTATAGATTTACAACAACGATATAAAGCACATTGTGTTCGTTTTTGTTAAGCTTCTTCCTTGCACTCGTGTGTTGAACTCGTGTGTTCCTTGTCAGACCGCGTGTGGAAAGACACCGGACTGTCTGTCCAAGAGATCTGTGACAAAGTCTCATCGGTATCTGTCCAATCCAGGATTATTAGCGTCGCTTATGGGGAAAGGATTGAGAAAGGCTCGAAGAAGAAGAAGAGGCGTAATCACGAAAGCCGGCTCGTTACGCATATCGCAAACACGATTAGGGTGTCCCTTGGGATAAAGGCCGGATATTGACGCAGGTTATTCTAGACGGGCGTCGAAAGGGGAGAACGAACGGGGAACGGTGGTTTCACAAGACAACCTGAACTCACCTGGGTAGATTTGTCGATCGATGACGTCACCCTCAACGAAACAGCCACTCCTGTGTGTATCTACCTGCGGCCGTGTACGCGTGTTCCTCGATGCTTGCGAATAAAAAAGGACAACACGGACAAGAGGCAGGAGAAGAGGCACGGCGAAGCCAGCCAATCGGGCAACGAACTCTCTGCTAGCTGTGATACACCTCTTTCTCCTCGTCCTTTCTCGCTCTTGTTCCCTCCGCGTCTCTTCTCTGTCGTCTTCCTCTTTGCTTCTTCGTAGCTAGGGATGGGATCAAGTCCGATATCGTGCACTTACGAATCCGAGTCAGCCTTTCGATATCTGAGTTCTGTTTCACGAAGTAGCGAGCCACTCGAGAAAGGTGAGAATGTTTCAATTGGTACACTCGCACCTACAAGACAGATTCAATGTATTACATGTGATTGTATAGTTCAATGTACATTTTATACAAGTCAGTGTATACTTTTCAATCTACACGACATATGTATTTCATCGATGCATTTTATTCAATGTCTAAGTAAAAATGTTTCAGTGAATGGATATACAAGCTGGTTTTGAACCTCAGGGCTACCTCTGGATTTTGAAAATGTACTTGCAAGTAGTTTATGAGACTCTAAATTTTAGCAGATAGCACTCGAATCTTGGAAAACTAGAAAATTCCACAGAATGACCATCTCTTTTGCTGGAGGACCCAGATGGTAATGTTGTACATGTATGAAACATATGCATGCATACAATGATCACAATGGATATGCAAGCTGGTTTTGAACCTCAGGACTACCTCTGGATTTTGAAAATGTACTTGCAAGTAGTTTATGAGACTCTAAATTTTAGCAGGTAGCACTCGAATCTTGGAAAACTAGAAAATTCCACAGAATGACCATCTCTTTTGCTGGAGGACCCAGATGGCAATGTTGTATGAAACATATGCATGTATACAATGATCACATTTATATCGACATGTCAGTACAATGGAGAAGCTTGTTCCTCTTTTTAAATGTTGCATTCGTATCAGGCGAGCTCGCGAATAAATAAAACCCCTTGAACGAAAAGATTACCGATTGTTCAATATTGCTCATTATCAATTACCAATTTAATGTTACACGTTTGAAATAATATTTCGTTGTGACCGGGAGAAATTTCAAAGAGAAAAAGTTGCAAGGATGGTCCGTCCGAATGGAAAGTCCCACCAAAGAATTCGAAACTTATTTGCGACGTGCTCGATCCCATCTCTAGTCTTGATTCCTTCTTCTCCTCTCGATTCCGCGACTCGTTCATTTCTCTTCGTTTCTTCTTTCTTTCTCCCTCTGTTCTCTTTCTCGAGACTCCGTTCCTTTCCTCGACCTTCTCCCCGTCCCGATCTAATCTCGCGATCTCCATCTGACCTTCCTCTGGCACAACCGCGAACGCGTGTCATCCGGGCCCTAGATAAGAGCGAGCAAATGAGAAGTTATCGCAGGTGCTCGTGGCGTTAATGAAAAATGCGTGCAGGGTTGTAGGTACACAGGTCCGCCTGGGCGTGCTCTCGCTGCGGTCACGTTCCGTAATAGATCAGGATGGATTCAACCGCAACGAAAGGGGGAGAGGGCGTTTTAATTGCCTCGACGTTCGCGAAACGTTTATTGGTGGTACTTTATGTTTATGGAGACGAATGGCATTCCAGACGATGTCAGGAATTTATAGATACTATAGAGATGATGTACAATAGTTGATTTGTAGACCATGCTCTGAATCTTTGAACGAGAGTATATATTTTAACAATGTCTATTGAAATGTAATATCCATTTGATCATGATGTAGACTCAAAAGGAGAACCAACAATATTCGTTCAATTAAATGGAGCTCTTTCTCTCTCTCTCTCTCTCTCTCTTTATCGTAATTAAAATATTTCTCTCGTTTCGATAAATCATGCAATCATTGTCCTCACGTTGCAATATACGAGCATCTATCACGGAAAGGATCAACGTTACGATACAATACGTTGTTACGTTCATCAAGGTGGAAGTTGCGTTTCAGTGCTGCGCGGAATAATAGTGCAATATTAGCGGTTAGACGATAACGGACGAAATAACGCGGAATAAACAGAGGTGTAATTACGCGTGGCATTTTTCTGAGGATGCATTTCGAAAATATTTTCAAGAGTCTGCGCGAGTCTGCGCGAGTCTGCGCGAGTCTGCGCGAGTCTGCGCGAGTCTGCCCCCTTTAACTTTCCTCAGATGCTGTAATACATGCTCTTTATCCGTTGAATCTCGGTCGACGCGCTTACAATTAACGAGCAAACTAATTGCGCTGTTCTGCGAACGTTATAACGCTGCCTAACATTCTAATTGTACGGCGTCTGCAAGTAAACACTGGTGATTTCGTTTCTCCGTCCTCGGGCATTATCGTTATCTTCCTTCCGTGCGGTTCGCTCCACTACCGTTATCAGTTTAAATTATTTTGCACGAACGTTTAGAAAATGAAAAAAGTTTGATTCTGTTTGATCTTGTTCCTCTCAGTATTTACTATTTAAATACGCTGTCGAATAAAAATTCACCGTTGAAACGAAACTCGATCGTTTTAACCGAGAAGAATCAATTTAGATTCTTTTTACTTTTATTTTTGTCAATTTAGATTTTTTTCTTTTTCGTAGATATTTGGTCCAAAATTGTTTTGAATCCTTTCTGAAGATAAGATGCGTTACAGGGTTGTTGCAGGTGGATTGTCAATTGATCCACTTTTGATCACACTAACTACATCAATCGTACATCGTCGAATCCAATTTTCTGGCGTGTAACTTGAATAACATTTTTTTCTCTCCTCTTGAAAAATTTGATATTTGTCACTTGCATTCTTCAATTCTTCGTTACCCTTGATCATTCTTGATCGACAACGTGCAACGTTCTAAATAGAGCCCATACAGAGCCACGCTAATGATAATAACGACTCAAAATTCGAAATTAACGATGCATTCGATGAAATTAGTGGAGCATCTCCTACGATTCGTTGCAAGTTTCACGACGTGGAGCAGATTTACGATACTCGCTCGGAATAATAGGTCGATCTATTAAAAAAAAAAAAGGGAAAAAACGTGTACCATTTTAGATGGAAGCAACAACGTAATTGAACGGTACGCTGATCGTTTCTCTTCGCTGGCGTGTTTAATGCGTCTCCTTAATTACGCATGCGAAATGCGATCATTAGCGCGAAACGGTGTAATTATGGAGCGACCCTAGGCTAAACATCATTCCGTAAAGGTGGATAATATAGAGCACGTGTCGCGTTTATGAGTTAGCTAGTTGTAAATAAAATCGTTCGTGTATCGTACGTAACTTTCCTTTCGCAGCCACTTGCCACGGTCTGAATAAACATTACAAAGAGTAGGGGGCGGATGATCGTTCGCCCCGATCGCGTTCAACAGAATAACACATTCACGTCGCAAATTAAGATTCGATGATTCAAAATGAACGAAAGTAACGTTTTTCAGAAGTTGTAAAATGGTGTGTAAAATGGTCTTTTAAATATTTATTAAAAATGTTGACAGTCGTGGTTTAGGTTAGGTTTAGGTTAGGTTTAGGTCAGGTTTAATTCGAAATAGGGCACAAAATTAATGTTGATTTTTGTTTGAATAAAAATACGATTGTATAGGTCTACATATTTATTTTAATTATTATCGTTTAAATCGAGGTAGCTTCAATAGTTAAAGAATTTCATGAATGAAAGAATGAGAATTTGATTTCTAAATGCATTGATATTGGTTTCTAAGCCTTCCATGTACAAATTATATTGTGCTTTTTATAGTTTTACACAAACAATAAGTTACAATAAGATAATGTCTACTGAACTGAAAATTTACCAAAATATACTAATTACATAATACCAATTTGAAAAAAAATTACATTTTTTATTTTCAAGAAACAAGTTTTATAAGATAAATCAAATATCAATGATTCGACGTGAACGTGTTAAAATGGTAGAACTTATAGTTTTACGTAATACTTGAATTTGTTGTTACGCGAGTGTTGCCTTCGATACATAATAGCTCGCTCGGTTAATTGCATTAATCGTTACTACTCCTTCAGCGACATTTACAGTGCACGGGTAGTAGCAGTTTGAGAACCGGCTTCGTTAAATGCGCGGCACAATGGCACATGGAAGCTAGGTTAATGGTTTCAAGTAGGATGTAATTAGTGCGTGGTTTTATTGTGACGACGCGCATTCTGTAAGGTAGCTTCTTCTGTTAAAAATTCTAATCGCGATCGGCGGATAGAATTAAATAGAGGCAGCCATGTTCCCTGCAAGTACAGTTGAATCTGGATAACTCGAGTTCAAAGAGAACGGAAAGGTAGTATCTTAGAATTACGGAGGTTTCGTCTTATCGAGTCTTCGAAGAGAAGTTCGACAAATAAAAAAATAAAACTTCGACTTGCGGAAATCTTGTAATTTTGTTAATTTCTCGATGTGGAAAATCGTAAAAAAAGTTTTTTTTTAGGTCTTTTAAGTTTACAAATCCATTTTACAGTAATAATTTGATAAAGAATGAAAGACGAGGGAATTGTTATTCCTTTTCAATATTTCCCTTGTATTCAAGACACGTGACGTGCGTCATTATTGGAATATGAATAATTCGATCGCAAATAGATTGGCTAGATTTGAAAAGTTCTTTTGAAAACCACGAATACGAATTATATTTTATTATTTCTTCCATCTTTTAGATTATTATCTAAACTACCTATGTAATTACCTATAATTATCTTTTTCCAAATTATCGTCACTTATCTAAATTGTCATCAAAGTTTCTTCAAAATTATTTAACTATTGCATCACTTTGAAGAGATAAGTTGAACAAGCGACTAACAAAGGAATCACTGTAAAATTTAAAATAAAATTACCCAAGTTCAGCGACGAACGAATCATCTTGTTTTTCGATATTTCCCGTCGGAATAAAATCTCAACGGAATCGGGAGGAAAAATGGCAAGTTACGAGGGAAATTTTGAGAACGAGTCGCTCGAGCCCAGTCTATCTGATCTAACAATAAAAGTTGCCGTTTCTATCGACGATCTTTATAATTGCTAAAAGCTGGAAGCTATTGGAAAAAGTCTTTGACCAAAGGTTACTCGACCCCTTATATACCTGACCGGCTATGGTCATGGGAAACAACTTGCCCTTCGGCAGTCTATGGTTAAGGTTTCCAGTGTGCTGTGGAACAGATGTCGATTGTCCTTCCTCTTTGTCGTCCCGAGCAGGTTGTGCACACCTCGCCTACGTTTCCTACGATTCTCCCACGCTGAACGTATTGTTCCATCCGTTTTCCTTCCCTTCTTCTGCTCCCTACTATTTTTATTCATTTTTTTTCTTTTTCTCCATCGAATCAATTCAGCGTACATCCCCGCGAAAAAATTTTAGAACAAGTACACACGTGTGTGCGTATTTTCTCGTCTTTGTAATTTTCATTGCAGAATAAAACTCGCAGTAGGTTTAGGTTAGGTTAGATTTAGGTTTAGGTTTAGGTTATAGTCAAGCTTTTGGAGAGTCAAGGATTGATTGAGAATACACGCGCAACTTCGAAACTTTATTATCTACGATAACTACCGAACATTAGAATAAAATGAGAAAGTGTCTTAAGATATTTGTGGATTTAAGAAATCAAAATTATGACTGGCAAAATTGTAATTGAATAAATTCACGTATCGATAAGTGACGTTTAACTGTCACGTATAACGTTGAAATCGTCATGATCTCGCTGAAATTGACATTTTTTATTTTACGAGATCAAAGTTCTTTTATTTGTACAATTTTTATTATTTAAATTTGCATCAGCTGATTAAAGCCGCGGGTCTCTCGCTCTTTCTTCCTTTCTTCCATTATTCAGCAATTTCTGAACACGTTTTTCGCAATTTATTTTCCTTTTCTTTATGCCAAATATTCACAATAGGTTAAAAATTATCACGTCAAAGCTAACTTAATCGTGAAATTTTTATCACTCTATTACAATTTACATAATTATCAGAAACACTAAATAAAAGTTAGTTATACGTGTTTTACTTTGTCATCTCTCTCTCTTTCTCTCTATTCTATTATTCAATACTTCCTCAATATTCTTTCGCGAAATTCAATCACCGATTAATTCGAAGCAGTGATTCGCAGCTTCGATCAGTTCCTGGCGACGGCTTCCGGTGTCGTGGGGGCTCGGGACGAGTTGGTGCGTGCAACCAACCCGGCACCACCAACGTAGACGCCCAACAATGAATCGCCAGCCAACGATCTGGTCGCTGCGTAATATTTTACAAGCGTACGTACAAGTTCACACCGGTCGCGTTAATTCACGCAGGCGGAGCACGTCTCACCTACAATTTCCGCGATTCTCCCACGTTCGACTGAACATTGTTCGTTTCTCGAGTTCCCAGTATGTACAAGGCGAGCACGAAACAACCGTATCCTGCACCGTGAATTTGCATAAATCCATCGCGTTCTATCCTTAGAATTCTTAAATCTATTATTTTCTCTCTTTTTTTGATTCTTTTCTTCCCCCCCCCCTTTTTTTTCTTTTTGGTGCTCCTTTAGAGTTCGTTTTGAAATTGCTCCATTCTCGTTTTGAACATATTCACAACAACAACAAATAGAGATCACCATTTTATTTATTGCAAATGTATTCAGATCTCAATCCATTTGATTCTCAACCTTCTGAGTATACGGTATAGATGTTTGAAATAATTAGTTTACTCATTAGAAATTCAAAGAGGATAACACGTTGCGATATAGGGTATTCGGCAATATTGAAAGTCGAAAAACGAGTGATTTTACACGAAGAAATAAATCAAAAATACACCAAATTTTTTCATTCGAAGGTGTTGTTTTCGCGAAACTCACAAGTTTGAAGATTTATCAGATACGTGACTTCTCGCTAATTCTGGACTGTGTAACAGTAACTAATCGATCTGTCTGCGAGAATAACTGAAAAATGTAGAATAAAATTCGCTTTCAGTATCCACGATTCTCCACAATTTTCAATAATTAATTAGAAACTGCACTGTTATAACAGAATCAAAGTTTTAACGTATAAAGTTAACTTGAGACAGAAAAGGAGCGATTTAAAAATAAGCTCTATTTGCAAAAGTCAACAATTTCGTTCGTTGCGATTCGTCGTGAGTATATAAAAAATTACAACATTTTGTTAGTTCTGCTATAGCGTATCACGTGCAACGTGTATTTTAGTACGTGTCAGAAACGGTGATCTCCGATAAGAAAACACCAGTCGATTCGACATAAAGTCATTCGGTATCGGTATCAGAAAACTTTGTTTAGAGGTAACGAGAATTTTCATTGCTATTCAACCTCGATTCGTTTCAATGGTGATAGCGTGCTGCCCACTATCCTATCCACGTCCCTTTGCAACACCTCTTCTTCGTACGAAATTTATACGCAGTTTGCATGTAAATTCTATGAAAATGGAGTGCCCGAGGTGCGCTGTCCACTCGCAATCAGCCTCGTTCCTTCACACGCAAATGAAAGCATGATTTCACGCTTAACATTTTTTATCAGAGAGGAACTACGTAGAAAATTGAGCAATCGACGTAAAATGATGTTTCACGCGTACCGAAAATGGAAGTTTATTAACTTCGTGGATTCGTAATTTACGCGCGAAGTAATTTTAGAGCGAAATTGACTTCTGGAAGATTTTCTTTTTTTATTAGAAAACCAAATGTACGAAAGGAATTGCATAGACAAGATAAAATACCTACACGCGTATGGATGTATAATATGTTTCGAGTATTTATTAACTTTATTTTAGAATCGAAATTCGTCTAGGAATCTAATAACGTTGTAAAATATAATTAAATTAAACAATCTAACTTAGATCTGGCTCAATAAAATAAAATAAAATATCAAGCGATATTTGATTGAATGATTAACCGTGGCAAACGATCGCGTTAGTTTTGGTTCGTTTAAGACGGAATGTAGGACTATGCCTGACAAAAATTCCCGACGGTCGAGAAGAACAACGTCGGCGATCTCTTGGTTGTTCCGAAAAAAAAAAGAAAATAAATAAATAAAAAAAAAACATGCGTTCTTAGAATACATTCGCCGGCGTTCATTCAACGTCTCTCATACCTCGCGTGGAATCGGCCGAGGTAAAAAGTTGTAATTATCGCCGACTACTCTGAACGATTGCACAAACATTCTGTTGCCACTGTGCCAGCTTACTAACGAGCGAGCGTCCGTCGAGCGTTCGATTTCTGCGAAACTCGTACTTGTAAAGTAAGAGGGAATATAAGAGGCGCGTGCTTGTATACGTTCTTCTCCGGCAACTACCGGCGGTTCAACGCAGGATGAAGGTATATTACGTACGCGTACAGCGCGTTTGAAGTCTTGTATTTCTATGTTGGCTTGGAAGTTATCGGAGATAGCATTGCTTGGATTAGTCGGTATGCAGAAATATGTACGTATATAGTATATAGGCGCTTGAGGTTGAGAACATCTTGGAATATTCTCGAGAGCGGTATTCGAGAATGATCGAAGAAAATACATAGTATCAAAGCGATCCAATACAGAAATGTTTCAGACGAAGAGAGATTGTTAACCTTTGGTACGTATTGAGTTAGTTAAGCGACATTTATATTGAATTTTTGTGTCATTAATTGACGCGTGGCAAACTTAAGGAAAAGGAATGGAAATTTTCCAGTAATTTCACACACGTACACGGCAGAGGAGCTTTTCTCATGTGGATTTCTATTCTATTTATTTCGAGTGTTATATCAGCAGAGTAGAATATCCGTTAGCAGTTGACGATTTTCTAATCTTTCTAGATGTTTTGTTCTGGTAATGTGATAATTTGAGAAAAGAATGAGGAGATATTATTTTAAGATGACAAATCAGAAAAAATAAGATGTAACGTTACATACACTTTCTTTTTGAGCGTCTTGAGGAATTGTTGTCACGTTAAAGTGACATTTGACATTAAATGTCCTCGAAATATAAAGAGTTGAAGTTTGTACTACTTCTCGGCCAGTGTAAGCTTTTCTTAAAAATACTACTAATCAAATTGTGAGTTAGTGCAGAGTTACACTTAGAGTTACACTGCTCATTTTTATGCATTTATGAGAAATTTACACATATATATTGTATTATGATAAAATCTGAAATAAAATATATATAATATAAAATATACTAAAATATACATAAAAATATACTTAAATAAAATTATATTATACACAAGTAACAAAATATATATTAATATCTTACACCAATACAAAGAACAATGAAATGTGCTAAAATATACATAAAAATATAATTGAATAAAATTTTATTATACACAAGTGATAAAATACGCATTAATATCTTACATCAATACAAAGAACGAAAATTAATTACAACTTTTCTCAGTAACAAATTAAATTTCACACAACGATAAGATTCTTGTTCTATAATCCATAATCCATATTTATCGAACCTGTTACATCCTCGCGAACAACCCAGCTCGACATTTTCGCCTGTCGACTGAATTCAAAGCGGAGAACATAATCTCCCGAACGCGATGAAGATCTGCAATGATCCTCGAATCGACAAATGCGCTTTCTACGCGAGTCGGCTCGCTGCTGACCGTGGGCCACGGCAATCCTTTCGAGGACGGAGCCCACGCCGGCCCTGATGCCCGAAACCACGAATCTGTGTCAGACGACGAGGAGCGCGTTCGAGGACGCTCGAGATTTCATAGTTTTACTTTCTACGGTCGAGGTAAAGAGGGAGGGGGGGCAGAAAAAAAGCAACGAGCAGATAAGAAATTAAAAGAGGAAAAAAGGGAGAAGGTGACACGATGACCGAAATATCCTGACACCGATTTCGTTCGACTGGTTGTCTCGCCAATAGCGATAGGATCTCGAATATTGGCATCATTGACGTAACATGTTGAAGGAAAGTTACTATAAATTCGATAAATATGATTTATTTACTTAGGAACGCACGATGGTTGTTGGAATCAATGTAGATAGTTCGTCAAGTATTAAAGAGAGATAAATAAAAAGAATTAAATTACGCTGAAAACATTTCTCACGACATTAAAAACAAAGGGGGCGTTTCGATCTGGCTTTCTTTAGCCGAAATGTTCTATATGTTTGGGAGAACCTCAATTTTCTGGACTTTTCTGAATATTTTATCGTTAATAGTGTTATTTCAAAAGTCATTCAACAGCTGATAAAACATTGAAACGTTTAATCATTAAATTCTGTCGCGACTCTCGAGACAACTTTAAGAGTTTTAAATTTCTTTTAAGTAAGAGTTCAATTTTTTTTTCTGAATCATTTCAAGATTCGAAATTTTCGCACACATAACTTGAAACGTTTCATGAAATGATCGTGTCATGGTTGTTGTCGCGATCTGTTTATATAGTGGATGTAGTATAGATGAGATGGCATGTAATATAGACGAGATGGTATATCGAGCAATAAAATGAAACTGGTTCTTCGAATTCGCAAAAGGAAAGGCGCATTTTCTGGGCTCGTCATCGTCCGCGCACAGACGCGCCTTTTTGCGACAAATATGGAAGAAACGATTGGCGTATGTTTATTTGTCGGGCTGAGACGGTGAAATGCGTGTCATGTTAAAAAAATGAACTTGCTCGAGTGGAAGAAGGGATTATTAACCAGTTGGAGCTGGTTGAGAAGGAAAGTGGAAAAAAAAGGAAAAAAATATCGAGTGAAAGGAGATGATCGGTTGAAACATTGCTCTCTTAACGACGAGAAACATAATTTTTGTTTGATCAAAGTCTGCTGTTTTTTGTTTTTAATTAAAACTGTCAACGACTAAAACGTAGAACTTGTGCTGGAAAAATCAAAGTGTGAGGAATAGAAGAATGTGAGCGTAAGCTTTTATTTTATATGCATTTTACGAAAATATCATTCGAATTTCTAAAAACGAAGGGTTGTAAATTTATAAAATTTCCGTGGTCAAAAAGTCCGGAAATTGATCGCTCGTCACCGCTTTCACAGTCCTATCGTTAAATCTCGGCGGTGATACTTCAGCTTGGAACAGTTTCATCGAACCTTGTCACAAGCGTTAATTTTTTAAAATAAAACGCACAATGGGCGCTAACGAAGGACGACAAGCTGTTTTAAAACAAATTGTGCACGCTCATCAATCGCAACGATCATTCATATTCTCACGTGTTGCAAGCTGTGAAAGTCAATAACAACAAGATGACGGGACTATTTTTATCTTGCCTTATAATAGGTTACACAAATCCTTTCAATTTCTTTTATCTTGTGACAATCAAACATTTCTGAAATCCTCGATCCAAATGCCATTTAACTTCAATCTTATTTTTTCTTTGAAATTATTATATCCAAATATGCTTCCCTTGTTTAAAAACTAGACTGCAGATTTTTATGCGTTTGTAAGAAATTTTAAAGTGAAAAATTGCAGTGAGTTGAAAAAATATACATAGAATATTTTACTTTGTGTGTGAAACAATATTGTCTGCTTGGAAATATTTCAATTTGCATAAAAATCCGCAGATTTACGTTCCTAAACTTTCAAGATAATTATACCAACTTCTTCAAATTAGAAAGATTTTTCGTTGAAATCATATTAATATTATAAATATTAATAAATCTTTCTTAAAGTGGATGAAATCTAAATCCCTTTACTGGAGGTCGCGATTTTCGTCGTGTACTATACACGTGAAACGTGTATTAAGGAATTTTGACGATGAAGATTGTTCGAGGTATTTTATAACACATCATGGTTCTGATCGAGACCGAGATTTTTCTTTTTGGCAATTGCCAGAAAACGAGACACGAAACCTCACGTTTGACTGTTTAATAGGTGTGTGTAAATAGAAAGTTACTTACCTATATACTGAAAATTATACGGATCGAAATTTGAATTCGTTTACAGCGCGTGTTTGCACGTGTATGTTAATTAAAAAGTTCACGTAATTTTTAATTTTTCTAAAAACGTTCGATTGAGGAATTATCGTTTTATATCAATGTACAATGTTCTTTGATCCATTTTAAATTATGTTCAGATTGAACGAATAATTCTGATAACTGATTAAGTCGTAGTTTAATGAATTTAACTATATTTATTACTAAAATTATTACTAATTTATTATTTAGCTTCCTTGAAAATCAAGTCAACCACCCTAAGAAATCCACGAAAGAAGAGCAATTTGCAAAAATAAAAGAATAAATTGGCGATTCTTTTTTCAAATGAACAAAAATTGCGCCAAGAATTTTTTTAAACCAAACCTCGTGCATAGTATATAAACACGAATCAGGGGCACAATACATTGTTGCCCCTTTCCTTTTTTTCGAACACGCAACCCGATTATAAAACCGATGTTCGAGGAATACGCCACGAGGTAGAAAAGAGCAAGTGATAACCATTAATTTCATCGGATCGGCTCGAACATTTCGCGAGTTAATAACTATCCCGAGACACGTACAAGAGGATCGGCCACGGCGCAGCCGAGCCACGCGTCGTATTTCATATTTTACAGCGTTACAACACACGCGAGAGACGCTGCGTTCTCCACCTGAAGCGAAATTTTTCGCGCGCGCATGTGTGTGCACGCACGCGGCTGCGTCGAAGGCACGTCTGAAATAAAGACCGGCATGCAGCCGGCCGTAACTGTAATGCATCTCGCGTCACCTATGATCTCGCACCGTTACCTTGAAATAGGTGAGCAGCTAGTTAGCAGCTGCGGTTTGTACCCGATGAACCCGATCTGCGCAAACTCGAACCGCAAGCTTTATTCACCGATCTTGAGAACAGATACTCGCCCTTGTGAGAACGGATCGAAGCGGTTCTGCTCGATGACGATGGGCTATCGAGACGTTCTTGTCGCTTCGAAGCAGGACTTAACACTTCGAGAGGCGATTCGAGACTATCGATGGCCTTGGAAATTTTGAAAGTTCGAAGTTTGAAGTCTCGAGAGTCTTGGAGATCTTGGAGGAATTGATCGTTTGAAAGTTTTTCAGGAATGAACCTCTGGAAAGTTTTGGATGTCTCGAAAGGTCTAATGGCCTGTCTAACGAGGCGAGGTAGTAGACAAACAAAAGTTTGTCACGTGCTCATTTTCAGCGACTATTGAACGCTGGTCGGTCCTCAGAGTTGAAGTGGTATTTTATGGTTACTACAATAACTGTTCCTAGAACAAGGCTCCTAATTCGTAGAATTCCTACTTCACAGAGGAGCTCTTGCCTAACCAACCATAACCTAAGAACGCATCAATCAAGTGCGCTTATTCAGATCTAGCATCTTTTGAAGGTCTTAAAGATCTTAAGCATCTTGAAAGTTTCGGAAGTCTCAAAATTTTGAAAAACAAAAGTCTTTTCCAGATTGTTCAAATTCGAGTCATAGTTCAAGAAATGATTCGATATCTGAAAATTGTTCTCCGAAAGTCTTGGAAACCGTGGAGATGTTGGAACTCTTGACGAGTGTTTGAAGTCTTGATAAATCTCGAAAGCATTTTATTTTATAATCAACCACGTAAACTGACCCAAGTATTTCCAAGAGTTCCAAGACTTTTGGAGAAGAATTTTCAATGTCTCAATGAATCAGTTGGATACTTTATAGAAGTGTTTCCAAAGACTTAAATAATTTTTCGTAAAATATACAAATAAAAGCTTTGTTTCTCTTTTTTTTTTTTCTTTTGACTTTAATGTCTCTGATGGAAATTTTATTTATTATAATCTCGTTGTCTACGATCCAATTTCTCGAAAAACATCGAACCGTTTCGTAACGAAGATTCGAACGCCCATCCGTCACTCTTGTACATGTGTGCGTAACAATTTCCGCGGGAAGCGAGGAAAAAAAGGAACGGCCGGAAAAAAACGAGAGCGCGGAAAAAAAGGAGTGGCGGGGGAGAGGCGAGCGAGCGAGCGACGGGAAGTTGACTCGACGGGAAGCAAGCGTTTCCGGTGTCCGGGTACGACATCCTGACGAATCTATTTCCGAAGGAGAGGCTCGACGGAGGCGATAGAAAGATCGAGTCGCGCGCGATCGTCAGTATGAATGAAAAGTCGCGTCGGGAAAGAAACCAGCCAGTCAGCTGACCTGTCGTGTCGTATCGTATCGTATCGTGTCTGGCTTCGTTCTGCCTCGCTGGCTTTTCTCAAAGAAGACGCGCGCGTGGGCGACCGCTTTTCCTCCGCGTTTGTAACTCGATGCGGTTTTAATCGGTGGCTCTGACCAGTCGCGTTACGCGTTTCCGTGGAATCGTGACGATCGTGTCGGGTTCATGGGAACGACCGCGTTGCTCGTCTCGTTGTGCTCTTCGTGTGATTCTTCGAGGGTAGCTCCTCGCGCAAGGGATGGATCGGGGTTTTGGCTTTCGATGCGTGAGAAACTGTCGTTGAGACAGATGGAGAAACGTGGAAGCAGTTTCGATGTCGTTCGTGAGATTTTGACGAGCGGAAGGTTTAAAACAAAGGTATGCTGTCTCTTTGGTTTCTCTCGTTTGTTTTTGAAGGGATGTACTTGTAGCAAGGGTTTGAAGTTTAAACTAGATGCACGGTATATGCTATAATATTTAATATTTTATATAAATATATATAAAATATATCTAATATAAATATATATAAAGTATATGTCCTGTACTAAAATATACATGGTACGTGAAATCATTTTGCATTCCACATAAATGGAATAAGTGGAATTTTTTTAATAAGCATCATCGACTCGATCCCCATGTATCAGAGATTTTTGATTGAACGAAGCATATTCCTGTTTTTCGAATGTTGTATTCTCTATTACATCTGTGGTCTGCGCCTGAGACACAGGAAATGGCATCTTAACCGAAAATCGAGATTCCTTTGTCTCTGGGAAATGTGGTCGAGAGGGGACACGAAACTTCACGGTTCGACAGCTATGCGCGTATCTAAACGCGCGTGAGCATGTGTAACAGAAACGAAAGACGGTGAACAGAACGGTGAACACGCGTAATAGAACGTGAAACAGAAATCCATGGTTACACGTGTATTTACACATGTACATATTTACATATGTTAATGCGAAATTAACAACGTGAAATTCTCTTATGATGGCTGCTCGAATATTTTCACGTGCCCTCTATAGACGTTTATAATTATATTAAGCGTTGCTTAACACGAAGTAACAGAAATTGAATTATTTACGCTACATGACTTTCTTAGCATGATGCTCAACTATTACTTAAAGTATTCTTTCGTGTAATAAATGGGTGTAAATGGTTACGTGTCATATATAATCACATAATTATATATACTGCATAAGCATTATTAACTGCAATCATTATTCGAATTTTTTGTGAAATCGAGATCGACAAATACATTTATCAATCAGAAACTTCGTTACTATGTTTCACTATGTTACGAGTAATGTTTGTATCAAATACTTTAATTCGAGGAAGTGCGGGAAGATTTATAACTCGAGCGCATAAAATGTAAATGTAAATCAAAAGATTTGCAATTTAAAACATTTTTCTCTCGACTGTAATGGTATGTTTGAGGAGCGGGATGTAACATGAATTTCGTCCGGCGAAAGTCGGCGGGGATTTCATTAATATTCGCCGATATCGTCCATCGATTTGATTTAAAAAAAAAGTCGTATCGTCAAACGAGCTCGGTCTCCCGGAGAAAGCTTCAGTTAATTTTTCGTTTCACCGAATAGGTATAGAAAGTTATTCAGATACAAATTACAACAAAAGTTCGTTAGATTAAGCGACGCAGTAAGCGTAACGTTTAGTTAGAAACGCATAGCGTACTGTCGTTGAAATTATCGTTATCGCTGGCATTTGACATATAAATTGTAAGAAAAAATCGAAAGGATTTTATTTAAGTTTTTTCACCAGAGACATCGTGGCGGTTGGCACGAAAATAACAAATTCTTACGTCGAGAAATGGCAACGCGTTATTCGAACAGAATGTTTCTATCACATGCGAGACACGATGGTCGTTATATATGTTTCGTGCTGCTGCAATAAAAAAGCGACTCCATTTTCGGATAATTTTAGTAAACCAGTGAAAAAAATCAGATACTGTTTCTAACTTGTACAGTTAATACTTTTCTTACATCAGGTGAAAGATCACTATCCAAGAAGCAGTATGTACATAACGATCAGACAACTTGACTACGTTCATTTTATAAATTATTTTATAAATTATTTGTCAGAATACGACGCAGTCAATGTAACTGCACTTATAAAATACTTTGAAGCATGCTAATACTTGTAATATTTCACGAGAGAAGTAAGTTTCTAGTTAAATTCAATTTCTGTAATTGCGTCCGAAAGAGCACGGAATTTGCATAAAAGTCCAATAATCACGTAGTCGACTTAAGGTGGAATCTATTATAAATTCTCACGCATCTCGCATCGCATCTCGACACGTGTGTGCATGCGTCATGGATTTTTCGACTGGAAGCCCGAGGTTCAACTCATATTTGACCTCGTGGTAAAACATAACCTAAAAAAGCAGTAGCTACAGATATAAATAAAATTGTTCTTCCAACTATTCATACATGAATAAGTTTAAATGAATAATAAAATAAATTTCGCCTAATATGAAGATAAATTAATAAAAAATAAAATGAAGCCCCATTTGTACGAATCAATCGAGTTCATATCATTCAACCTGAGTTAATATCTTTTATAATTTGAGAAATTCTTAAAAATGCTGAATTAAAAAATAAACCTGAAGTAATTTGAATTATTAAAAAAATTCCTAATATTGACCCAAAATTTGAAACAGTTGATAACGAATGAAAACAGTTGAAAATCGCGCACAAAAGAAGGCGGAAATATCTTTCTTCGTTGTGCTGGTGGAAACGCGTGTTTAACGTGCGTGCATGCGTTTTATAGGTTATATGCAATTTCAGCTTTACGGGGGGCGCGGTACGAGAAGAGCGTAAATACGGTGATTTTCGTGCGGGCTGCGTCTAGGAAAGATGCGCGCCATTTCGTCGCGACATGTGGCGTATGTGATATGCACTTATACGGCTGGCTGGGAACACACGTGGGCAACGCTACGTGCACTTTTTTCCCTGTCTCCACACCCTGTTCTCTCTTCTCCGAGGATTGGCGCTGCCTACGTAACGGGTGGTACTTATCAAATAGATAACCAGAATAAATCGGGAAATTAGGAAACTTTCGGTGTAAAACTCTGGCGCGAGAGAAACGAGAGTACGAGGAACGTATTTTACGAAGAATAATTGAAATCACTGAAAACGCACCGCTGTAAATCGAGGAAATTTCTGGGAAAGATCAGTAAGTAATTTGACGAAAATTAAGTAAAAAGATCGTTCGTGTTCTGAAAGATATTCGCGTGTACAGAATTTCGATGAAAAATAACGAATTAGTAATTTTGACCACTCTGACAGATCTACATAGCATTTGTATGATGAACGTAACCTTCTGATCATAATTCGTATAGGTGTATTTAAATAATACGCAAAATAAATGGTAAGAGTAGTTCTCGTTAGTCGCTTCGACGAATTCGTAAATTCCTAAATCGTTCAATGTTATAATAATATTTCTCCCGTTTTTCGGGAATTCACGGGAATTTGAGTTCAATATAGCTCCTACCAGAAGCTATTCTTTTATCTCAATGTTACCAATATATATGTATCAGTTACATTAACGTCGTGGTTTTTAGTGGCCGCATTAATTCTCGTGGCGGTTATGATTAATAGCACACGGCGGTACGTGGTTTAAATGTATTTGGTAATATCCTTAATATTCAATAGTGACCTTTCACTTCGGTTTAAGCGTGGGCTCTTGATTAATTGCGTACAGGATATTCCTATCTCAACGTTGCGTGAGATTTCGTTGAATATTCCGATTTTGCATTCAGGTACAGATATATTTCTCTGATTCCATATTTTGTGCTCTTTAGTCCATTTGCATCGAGTGGACAGCGATTGATTAATTGTAAGAATTGTATATTTATTAATGTACGATGATGGACAAAAATCAGCATCTGTCTTGTGTGACATTGATACGTGGATACTGTATGAGATAATGATTGTGTAATATTTAGTTTGCACATTAGTGTTGCAAAATATTTTACCCAATGCGTTTTGTTCAAGGATATTTTAGGTTCTTAAAGATAAAAATGAGAATCATTTTTCACGGAAATGAACGTTTTTCAAAATTCGGCACACGGATCCTCTTATTAGCTAGAATTTCGTGCTGATTTTCAGACACATCGAAACTGGTATCAATATTTATACTCTTTTTTAAAAAGAACAGCTTTTTAAACATTTTTTAAATATTTGAAGGGCGAGGACAAAGAATTTTTTTCCTAATGCATCTTGAAATTTGTATCATTGTTAATAACTATTTTATTAATAACTTTTTACCAATAGACTAAAATAACAAACTTCATTATTGTTCTACTAATTTCTAAATAATGCGTTTAATAGTGAAGATCTGTTATCGTATATCAACATGTAGAAACGTCTTTACCATTTTCATTTTGCAAACGCCTCATTTTCCACTTCAGCGATCTTAAGAACTCCTAAAAAGTTTCATTTTAGTAAAAAATTACCTATCAGATATTGTTGTTACTAATCGTTGTTTCTTGAGAGAGACGCCAAAAAGGTAGTGATGTATGGTTACCAGTGTCTGATATATATATAGGTGGATGTAACTCGAAGCTGGGAACGGGGTAACGCACGTTCCACCGCTGCAAAGGCGTAAGCGTGGTAGTGATAATGTTGGCGTGAGCAGAAGAGAGACTTCTCTTTCGTTCGCAGACCAATAGCAACAGGGAACGTTGCTAAACGTCCGTGGAATGCTGGGAAAGTGATCGCTCGATGATCCGCACTTTTACTGAACTTTATGCCTCCCCTCTCGCCGATCGGTTTTCTCGTGATCCCAACGTTGGTGCAAATTGGTCGTTTCTCTCGTTTCTTCAAGGAACAACAACATCCCCTTTGAACTTGCGCATTATCTTTAAATTATCTTACATTCCAAATACATTGAAATAAAATCATCTCATCACCAGTTTTACAACCAGTAATTTGCGACTGCCTTAAAATCCTTAAAATTTTGTACAAAATCTTTAAAATGTTTCAAAGTGTTAAATTGTTCGTTTCCGCCGTGGCGGAAATTCGTAATCAGTCGTCGCTATGATCTCTTCTTTTTTTTTTTCAGGTTATCGCAATGCGTCTGTTCAAACGACAGTCCTCTGATACCAGTCCGCAATTAGTTTCGGCTACTCCCCTATCTCAGGATGGAACTGCGCTTCTGACAGCGTCGGAGGAAAATCTCGATCGGAGTAGCAAAAGATTGTCCAACGAAAACGATGGATTGGGCCGAACATCTGTAAAGGAGAGCGTCAACGAGACATTTTTGAAGCCGTCATCGTCGCAGTCTTGCATTTCCAATCGAAAAGGTAACAACATTACTTTGAGGTTAGTTATTAAGATATTTGTATTTTAATTTTGCGAAATTGAATTTATTCTCTTCTTAAAGAAATCGATTGAATTAATTATTCTGTACGATTAAATATTACAAAATTAACCAAAGATAATTTTATAAAATTAAATTTATTACATTGTAAGATATTTGTATTTTTGTCGCTGTATTGTAATTATATATTGTCGTTAATTTGCAATTATTTACAATCGGTCGATCGCGATTTTTACCGTGGTAAAATTGTGACATGCAACGTTCAAGGATGGTGGAATGAGAATTAATGTATCGAATCTGTTTTGCATCACAGTAATTTCGACATGGGGCAGGAAAGTAGGACGAAGATGGGATCAGTTGAAGAGATCGGACAGCTCCGAATTGCTTTCAGTTTCGGGTCGAAGGAGACGATGGAGTCCGAATCGAAAAAGTGGCATAGCAGACGAAAAAGAGAACGTAAGTACCACTTTCTCATTTTCGCGATACGTTTTGCTTGATTTAAAAAGTAAATTGCTACTTGGCCAATTAATCGAAGTTGAGTAATCTTTTTTTATTGTGCGGTGTTCAGTCAAGTTTGAAATTTTAAAATATCATAAGAATGACTCTGAGACAAAATCCTCTTGAAATCCTGCAACTTACACGTTTCAACCAAAAGCACTGCAAATATTTAAACATTTTCATTTAAATGCCACACCTTGAATAAAATTTGAAGTATATCAAGAAATATTAATTTTTTTGACATTGTGCCCTGATAGTTTTCACAGAGTTATACGAGGAATCGATTCTATTTTAGAGTTCTATTTTACAAAATAATTGCACCTTACAGAGTTATAGTTTCTCGCGAAACGCACGATTATTTTCTACTTTCGATAGAAACAGAGTTACAGTCAAATTCAGTCGTTAGATTCACCCCAAGTATAAATTACATCCGCAATACACTTATTCACATCTCCCTTCTATCATCGTTTTTAGGGTATCAATGACTCGCCCGAATTACCAAAGCCAAAGAGAATTTCCAGGGTGGAATCGTTACGGAATTTGTTCAGAAGCAGCGAGCGAGGTAGCAGTTTGCTGAACGGCGACATGTCAGCTAGAAACGTGACGATACAGGAGGAGGACGTCACCTGTATCGGTCACTATCCGATGGAGAAAGCTCTGAGCGAGGGCGCCATAAAGAATGTACGCCTCGGTGGCAGCTCGGACGACAGTCAAATCGATCGTGGATCTCTTCTTCGCGAGAAGAAGAAACAGCTTAGTCGTAGCATCCACGATCTCCAAGAGCAGCAACGAGTTTTGGATTACATCTTGAACAACCAGGATATGCTTAAGACTCAACAGGGAACAACTCTCGCGAGGGAGACGTTGAACAAAGTGAGACGAAGCGCGAGTCCGAAACTACGAACGAGCCAGGCTGCCACGACAGACAGGGGCAGGAGCAACGTGTCCGTGCAAACCAGAGACTTCATCAGTAATCAGTTTAGCAATATTAAGAGGAATCTATTCAACAGTCGTGTGAGTGGCGGTGATTGCGACAGGTAAGAGAGTTCTCTCCGATTTCATTCGCGTTCGTTAGTTGAGTTTGCAAGCGTTTGAAACTCGATGACGTGCAAATGAATGTTGTAACGAAACAGAGAGGGGTCTCGCAGTTGTGTCGATTTAGAATTGTCGATGTAAGGCCTGGGGATATGAGTACGTTGGTGCTGCGATGAAAACGAAGCGTTTATTATATGCGTGTATCATAATAGAAGTCTTCAAGTGTTCTAGTCTTGAAACAACATATTGTATCTCATTCTCATTCTCATCTCATCGCATCGCAGCTTTAGAATTAAGAAATGGAATCATTTTCCAACTATAAAACGGTGGTCACACTATATATTAATGAATTTCAAAGAGCACAAGCACTGTTGTTGCCGAAGAAAACGGCTGATACTGAAAGTAATAGTCACATAAAATAATTTTGTAAATGGCAAAAGTCTTTTATCCCATAAATCTATAAATATTCAAAAACAGATTAAACGATATACGAATTTTTATAAAACATTGATCATACAGCTTTGTTAACGTTCAAAGCAATAATACGAATTTTTCAATATTACAAAATTAATTTTATTTCGGATAGGCGTTGTAGTATCTTATGGAAGATAAAATTTAGACACCTTATATCCTACTATCTTACATATTTTATACTTATAGTTTTTCTTCTATTTCTGCAGGACCGAAAATCAAAGATCATGCCCAACGATTGGCTTAGAGGACCTGATGAGCAATTTACGACTAGGATGCGACGAAAGTGGCTACGATTCCGACAGCACGCGAGCTGGAGCCGACTCCCCAGACAGCGGAAAGTTCGTTCCGCCAATGTTGAAACCTCGTAGATTCTCCATAACGTCGGACGATTACCACGGTATCGATCTGTCATTGGTACCGATAAATGCCGACGGCACGCTGATAAAACAGGACGTGACAATGGGAACAGAAACGCAAAAGGAAGAGCCGGCTGCTCGTTGCCTCGAAGACACCGTCGTAATAAACAGAAACGATTCGGTAACAACCGACGTAACTGCGGTGGTGTCGGACGACGACACGGACAGCTGCGACGAAGACACTTTCGTTGGGTTTGCCAAGTATCAAACGAATTGTACCGTCGTGCAAGTGGAACCAACTGTGAGTATATCGAAACAATATGACGGCGAAGTGCCGAGAGGATCTTCAGTACCTTCAGTATCCAAAAACATAGAGGACAAAAGAACATGCTCTACTATTGGAAACAGCCGACTCTCGAGAATACCACAGAAAAAGTCGCTCAGATTGAGATTGGATCAAACCGTGCCATTGTCGCAGGCCGTGAAGCTGCACAATCTGCAAAAGGAGAACAAATTGCAGGCAACGTTAAAACCTCGAAAGCACAGCGATCCTGGTACGTTGAGTTTGTTAGAAAATGCCGCGTCTCCGTGCAAAGACAGCCCTCCAGCAGCGAAGATCCACGCGAACCTCGTTACGAGCCCTTTGCAGTACTACAGTCCAAAGAGATCGCGGTCGACCATGGAGTCGGAGGATCCAGAGGTAACGAATGCCAGAAACAAATTAAAAAAATCCGAGCAACCAGTGATAGTCGATCATCCTCCACCGGTCCCTTCCACATCGTCGAAAACCTTGGTCCGCCGAGAGTTGAAAACGATGAAGCTGTTCGTGGAGAGACCTGGGAATCTTGGCATTTCCGTGGAAAGGAAAGAAGCTGTCAGACCTTTCTACGTGATCTCGAAGATGGACGCGAACGGAGAGGCGGCCAAGTCGAAGCATTTTCGGATCGGTGACGAGATCGTTCGCGTTTGCGGGCGTAGACTGCGTGGTATGTCGATCATCGAAGCTAGAAACGCGTTGAGGACGTGTTCGGGAACCGTGGAACTGCAGATTGCCAGACAACCGACGTTCACTTTTGGTGAAGAGCTAGGGGACACGTGGGGCGACATTTTGATTCGCACTCGAAGCGACTCCGATGTGTGGACGTTGAAACAGGAGAAAGCCACGGAAGTTCCTTGTTCGGTGGACGCTGCAGTGCAAGAGAAAACCTCCTCTCAGTGCAAAGTAGTCGGCGTGTTGATGAAAGACGGTAAGAACTTGTCGGCGAGTTCTATGGAGCGGATGGAGATCGAGAGTGCGGCCACTTTGAAGAGGGAACCTAGTCAGAAGATGACTGGTATGAGAAAGTTCCACGTGGTGCGGAAGCGAGCTGTCAATCCGATTTCTTCGCGTAGAGCGACCAGTTTGTCGATGGATCTGTTGACCATCACGTTGGAGAAGGGTGCGCCGAAGAAATTGGGATTTTCTATAGTTGGCGGATCGGATAGTAGCAAAGGATCCATGGGCATTTTCGTGAAGGACATCATGGCTGGCGGCCAGGCAGCCGAAGAGGGAACTTTGAAAGTTGGAGACGAGATTCTGGCGATCAATGGGATATCGATGGACGGATTGACGCACGCGAAAGCATTGCAAACGTTCAAGGTGGCGAAGGCTGGGAAGATGGTCCTCTACGTGGGTCGCAGAGACCCTACGCACAAACGGTCGGCTTACAAACGATAGAGAAAATTTTGGGTGTGGGTTATAACTCTGGGTTAGTTCTGGTGTTTTGCTGCTTCTTTAATTTGGTTATCTGCTTCCTGCTACTTCTTGCTTGTGACAAACCTTTACTGCTTGGAATTTTTTTATAACATACAGTAGCTCATGAAAGTATATACCAATAGGTATGATGTTAACCAAAAATTATTTACATTGCAGATACATCATTCAATCAAAGTCGTACGATTGCCTGGACAAACTGACGGAAACTGGGGACGAATGAGATCATAAAATTTCGAGAAATCAAGCACCGACAGTCATTGAAATATCGTGTATTTAGTGTGTTAATGTGAAACTCGTCGAAGATCAACGTACCATTATCCTTTCTTAATTTTGCGAGTAAGAGAACAATGTATATATACTTCACGTATGATTTAAAGCACGTCGTTACGATTTATGATCATCATAATCTAATATTTCGTTTTCAACAACTTATTTTTTGTTCAAACGTAATATTCGATGTTTCTTCAAAACAAAAAAAATCTCCAAAAACACGTGAGTAATTCGTAATCGACGTTCCGGTTCATTTCTTCATTCGTCATACTTGTGCGAATCGATTTAGATTTACGTTAATTAATTCTCATAAGATGATAATAATTGTGATATCGGTTGATTATATTACTAATCATCATTTCAGATTAACGAGATTCATTAATTTCTCTGTTTTTATTTGATAAACGATTGATTTGTAGACGTTTGTATCCCTGTCATGGTAAGTTTGTGTTAATTATTTAAATAATTAAATTAAATGTCAATTCGTTGCAATATACGTAATATTAAAGTAAGAAATATTTACATTGATCTGTGTTATGGTTTATCGTCAATGTCGTAAGTATAGTTTAAAATTCTATTCAATATTTTTTTTTCTATTAAAAGGGACTGATTTATTTCGATATGGCTTCGTTTATGGTATCGCAATAATGGATGATAATTATAATGGATCGCTAGACTACGGATTTTTATGTACAGAAAATCTTAAGTTATAAAATTCCACGAAATACATATGTGAAAATTAAAGAAACTATACATACATAAAACTTATAAATATTAAAATGAATGTTATTAAAATTAACGTCTAGAACATAAAAATATCCAAAGTATATTTTTAATAAAATTTGGTTCTCTTGGTTTTAATATAATAACGTTTGGTTCTATGTTATCCAAAAATTGTGTTCTACTCTTTTAATGATACTTCTTCTCAAAACTACTCAGAAATACTCTAATGTAAATACTCTAATTTGCGTAAGAATTCGTAATCTACAGATCACTATACATAGTCATATCCTGTTAGATGTAACAAGCTAACATTTTGGATCATGGCTGTTTGATTTCTATTAGTATGGCACGGATTTCATCTATGTTTTGTTTATGAAACATGTGTTTAATTGATACGAGCTATACGCCAGTTCGGACGGAAACTCATTATAACTGATAATAAATACTTTACTCACTACTCAATTACGTGGTATAGAGCGTAATATTTACTTGGTTAATAATTTCAAGCTACTGACTGACATGTAGAATGTCTACCTGAGAAATACTGTGATATTCATTGTAGTCGCATTCACTGCTATTGTACAAATTGTATTTAAAATAAATCTCTCGTTTTGTTAATAAATCTACGTACATGATTAATCCGCTTCTCTTTGTTTCATTATCTTTCGATTAAT